>OZ007583.1:2615940-2795940 GCA_963931925.1 Onchidella celtica | reverse complement strand
ACTCCGACACCTCCGCCAACAACAACAACCACAACAACAACAACTGCGACAACAACAACACCAACAACAACCACCACCACCACCACCACCACCACCACAGGAACAACGACAACAAGAACAACAAAAAGATTAGCTACAAGACGGCCGATCCCTCCCGCCACAGCTCGGAACACAAGAAATGGTTGTGGGCAGGTCCACACTGGAGGTCTGCAGTTGCTGTTGTTACTTACCCTTGTTTACATGTGGCGAATATGGCACTGAATTTCCTATACAGTGGTCCTCCGCCTTCCCCCCGCCCGAATGATTTTTTTCCGTACGAGCTTTAGCAAATTCAGGAGCGGGACAGCAACACATCCCCAAACACAGGTCATCGGCTAATGGATTTCTCGTCCTATCGAACACTGCCATGGGTGCTGCAATCTCTGGACTGTGCCTGATATGACTCTGAACGTCACTGAAAATTCTTGGGATGTGTTGGAGCTGTCCTGTGTTTTGGGGCTGTGTTGCTGCCCCGCTCCTGAATTTGCTAAAGCTCGTACGGAAAAAAAATCACTCCCCCCGCCCCTTCCCCTACCTCCCATCCCTTAACTACAGCGACCACTCTGCAAAAACAGCAAAAATAGATAACCTGCATAAAATATAGACTTGACCCCAAAATGGCAGCATTGATCAGACACAGGGGTCACCTAGGTTACTCTGCCAGCATCCCTATGTCCATCGGATGTGGATTTGTATAAGAATTCCTTAGGATTGGTAGAATGATCGCATTAGCTGATTTCCTGCATCAAACTGCCCTTGGTGCATTCTTGTAACGAGCAGATCTACATAGAAACAACGTTATTCTTATCAGCAAACTTAACCTCAGTCTTTGAGTTAGCAGTGCAACTACAGGCGGTTCAATAGTTTTATCTGTCTGATCCCGAGTGCACCATCATGTAGGTGGCAGTGTTTTCCTTTAAGGAGACAAATCTTTGAAAACAAAAAATAAAGACGAATTTTAATTTATTTTGGTGGAATTTTGATCTCCCCCCCCCCTCCCCCCCCCTTCCCTTCCTGTTTTCTTCTTTTTTTCATTTGTTCGGTCAACACTACAACATGAATAGTTTTCTGAAATTAATTGCCTTAAGTGTCAATTAATCCAACATAATCTTACATGTCAACTATTCTAAGCCAGTCTCCTTAGTATCGGGCTATTGTTTCGGGCAAACTTTTAGAGATGTTATGATGATAAAATACGTTTATGTTTTTCTTTGCTTCCTTTGATCTGCCCAACTCGTGGGGGTCTGTATTTGACACACGTTCAGTTTGATGCAGTTTCCCCGCTTGAAGTGAGTGTGCAGTGCTCTGGTGCGCATGAGATCTTTGGCAAGACTGATGTAGTTTTTTAGTTTAAAACTTTGTAGATCAGGCGTTTTCAGACTGGAAGTCGTATGTGTTTGGAAGGGGGGGGGGTGGGGTCGATGAAAGGGAAGACAGAGGTAAGAAAGAGAAGGAGAGAGAGAGAGAGAGAGAGAGCGAGAGAGAGAGAGAGAGAGAGAGAGAGAGAGAGAGAGAGAGAGGGAGTGAATGAGAATGAGAGAGAGGGCTGGACCTGGTAGCACAGGTTTATACTGGGCAGCCCTACCTCATCCAATTAAATAACAATAGAATTATTCTTCAATGGGTCCCACATTGAATACATGGATGAAGGTTATTGTTTTCTTTTGTTTGTTTTTTGTTGTCACTGACGATGAGGTAATCATGTTCTCTCACACACTCATACATGTTGTCACTTTTCAGGACTTCCCGGGATTACCTAATTTACACACATTTTTCCCGTTTATTGTGCTGTAAAGTGACGTCATCCATTATGGTCTTCACTATGATCCTGTGAACAATGAATTATTTTGTTGTGATGCTGTTTGTTTGTTTGTGTATTTCTCCAGGTAACTGTCATGGTATTCTTTGCAAAATTAGAATATTTAACTTGAAATTAAAACAAAAGAAAAAACAACCTACAACCCTACTTATTCCGCTTTTTTAATATTGTTATTTAATTATGATATAATGCAATGATGTGTTAGATGTGTGTACAATGCATGTGTTCTTTAACGCTCGGTGAACGTTAATTTCCTTTTTTGGGATGAGAAAGGGATTATTATATTATCTTATTTCATGGCATATTCTTCAAATAGTAAGTAAAATAATTTACAAACTGACGACAGAAATTAATACTCGTGGCAGCTCAGTCCTTTAGGTTCGGGGGTCGGGCGTGAAGAAAGAAACTCAGAGTAGAATTTGGCAATTTCCCGAGTTGTCTTCTCTAAGACAAACATACGGTGAGAGTAGGAAATAAAACAACGTGTGCGATCTGAATATTGCTTGAGGCAGTAAATTTAATTATTGTTGGCAGCTTTTGCATCAGATGATATACACCATTTCGAAGGAAAATGATGTGACATTTCCACATAACTTTATGTCAGAGTCTCACTTTGTCCAGTCTGTTTAGGCAGACGTGACATGACTACACCAGTGAATTTGTGTCAAATTAGAATCTCGTCTGCGTGTCAATGGTGTCAAAAAAAAAAAAAAAGCTCTCGGTGTAAACGCTAAGGGCTGTGATCCTCTTACAACTTAGCGTTCAAACCTTAAACGATCACACTGTCGTTTTTAAAACCTAATTTTGATTTCGTTCAGCCAAATGTTTCTTATTTACTGGAGTTATCCAAGATCTGTTCAGACGGTCATAATCTGTAGTCATCAAGCAATGCCCTTGACAGTCACAATTTGCAGTCAGCAAGCGATTCCCTTGACAGTCATAATTTGCAGTCAGCAAGCAATGCCTCATAAAGTCACAATTTGCAGTCAGCAAGCAATGCCTCAGACAGTCACAATTTGCAGTAAGCAAGCAATACCTTAGGCGGGAAGAACGAACCCAGCCAACAACCCTACGTCATTTCGATGCAGACTTCAGTAATGTTGGTAGTCCTACCATAGGAACGAGTATAGTGTTCTCCGATATATCGGAACAAAATCTGGACTCAACAGGACCATATTATGCCTGTTCCTGGGCCTGCTTTGGTCGCCCAAATGCTGTTCTATTAAGTCTGAAGACTTTTAAGACAGTGTCTTGATATCCTTTCTGAATTTCTCCTTTTTTCAGACTTTTTGTTTATGTTTGCAAAGTGCAACTTAAACTAATGAAGCCAAGCCAAAAGAAAAAAGTGCCTCAGAAAATCACAATTTGCAGTCATCAATAAATCGCAAAAACAAAGAGAAACAATTCTTTTCTCTGAGATAAAATCGGCAGTAAATTGTCCACAAAGACCAGACTGAGTTCAGATCTTAATCTTTGGTTGCTGATTAACAGTTGCACCATAAGTAAAGCTAATTCCTTGATTGGATTGTTACTTCAATTTCAATATCCAGAGGCATCTTTATTATCATTGTTACCTTTACTTGACGCTGACAGATTTGAGACTCGCATTGAATAACTCTCTGTTCTTCTAATGAAGTATTATATTAATTTTATACGGTTGATTAATCCCTTCACTGCTACAGTACAGGCTTTCCCCAGTCGTAGGCTGAACAGAGCAGTCTCACTATACATACACAGCGCACACACTCAACACCCATACATACATACATACACACACATACCCAACACCCATACATACATACACACACTGTCACGAGCAGAGTTAGGGTCTTGGGGAGCATTCGACTGCACGAGAGGCAGCTAACTCACACTCGGACACAACCACACAAGAAAAGTATTAAACAACTAGAGTATCTATATATGTCAGGCCGGTCAGGCCATGTTTTACATAAATATTAATAAAGAAAACAAAAGACAATAGAGGTATATTCAAAGCAATAAATTCTAATTACTAACTTAATCTATGATATTCATGTAATTATGGTTCCTTATTGGATGTACTGCAATCAATAGCAAATAGGTATATTATACGAAACTAGATATCAATTTAAAGTGACAGTTGAGTCGCCACTGGCCAGTCGCCAGGCAAACTCTCCCTAAATCATATGGGCTTGAATGTTAGGAGAGCCCAGTACGTCCCAAGCCTACAGAAGCACACTTCGGCTTGTAGGTAATTACGCAGTTGCAAAAAAACTTTATATATATGCACAATCATTATTCAATTCATCAACAATGTGCCATATTACTTCAATCATACTATGGAAATAATTCTATAACACAGGCCACTCGTCGTCGAGTGCCAGCTGGGGTTTCCTTAGACTTCCTATGAGGCTGTGGTTCTCTCTCTATCTCTGATCTTCTATTATGCTTGAACTAATAAGATATATTACCATTGGTCACGCCTACTGGTAGGCGCGAACATCAAAATAGCGCAGCGTGGGCTTTCAAAGGTCAGCCCACTCAGACCTTTCTTTCTAGAGCTCAGTCAGTCCGTTAGCAAGGACTTCTAGTCTTCAAACCACACAGTTCAGGTACTGGACAACCGGAGATACTTCACGACACGATGCTTCTGCTCGTCTGTATTCAATAAATCTGAACGTTACACGATGTCTTATACTATCTAACTACCCAGCGTGCTAGTCCGCTGGCCCAATTAGTTCAGCTATCTCATAGTTCGAAACCTCCCACCATTTTAATTGTAGTAATACGTCTGCACTATTCTACCAGCCAGTTAACGTGCAAAAACTTGTCTAGCCATACTTAACAATGTCAACTATCCCCACCTTGTTTCACCCCTACTCCATTACTTATTAATCACGAACATTAAAACCGACAAGCGTGACTCTAACAGTTTAACTTTACATTTATTTACTCACCAACTATAATTCGCGAGGGCCGTTCAAGGCCACCAGCCAATTTCTCATGGCCCTGGTAAAACAACAACAACTCACTCTCTGCGTGAGTTTCAACAACATCCGAATCATGACACATCCCCCACCCCAGTTAAAATTTGCAATTTTTAACGTTATAAATGATTATCGTAAGGGGAAGGCATGAGTCGAGAAATTGCTCGAAGGTGAACTTAACTAGGTAATCACTAAGACTACTACAAAAGTTGAAAAAAACCTATAGGACGGTTATCCTTGATGGACAAAACTTCATGAAAATTTAAGGCTCCGTCCAAAAGTATATATCTCTCTGAGGATTAAATCTTACCTCTAAATACGTAGACATTAACAATCATAACTCGAAAATTTTAGAGTACAACATTGATCCTGTGCGAATGTCATCAGGAATGCATACATACAATCAATAATACTCAAGAAAAGATAACTATAGTAGCATCGATGGCATTAGTGGATCTCTACTCCTGGTCTGCCATGACCTCTCGTCCTCGACCCTGGGCAACAACGTCTGGTGTGGCCAAAATACGGGTCGACGTCAGTAAAATAGCTGTTGGATCAAAGGAAAGCACAGGGGTAGGTGAAAAGTGTTCACAATGGGTGAACAATATGTGATACCATCCCTCGGTCTCAGAATGAGGTGCTAATCCTATCCAACCCCAATACATATGACAGACCTAAATAGGAGAACAAAATTTCCGGGTCTATCACAACTACAAATTTCGGCATAGTTAAGCTTAATTAACACTAACAGAAGCGTCCGTAACATAATTTAGTCTGATGTTCTCGTTTAAAATCCGCGTAGCGCTCGTCTTGATTTAAGAATTACCTAGCGCTTCTCGCATTTAACACTAATCTAGATCTCAGATAACATTACAATTAAATCTTTCCAACATCCAATCCGGTATAGATGAGATGCCACGAGGCGATAGCAGTTAATTTAATGCGCCGTTTCCGTACGCAAGCCATGCACACGTCAAGTGTCACAGTCATCTCGGTAATATAGTCATAATCGGTTCAATTCAATATTCATATCGGGTATGTTCTTAGGTAACTCATCCACTGGCCACATGGATAGTCACAATCATAATCGGTTATTCTTACTTGTCATATATAGTATTACGTTAGATGGTCCACGAAACGCGGAAAACCATAGTCATAATCGGTTGTATAAAAAACAACTCCACACTTCTCCAAAACTTCTTAAAACGCGACCACGCAGTGTCCTCTGTTACCACTGCAAAAAACTCTCAAAAACGCGAACACGCAGTGTCCTGTTACCACTGCAAAATATCTCAAAACGCGAACACGCAGTGTCCTCTGTTACCACTGCAAAATATCTCTCAAAACACGAATACGCAGTGTACTACGTTACCACTGCCAAACATCTCTCAAATAATCGAAAAATACCAATATCATCCATCCCACGAGGCAATCTCATTATTGCTCTCCTCGGGTCGACGTCATACGCAGACGACTAAAAAAAAGTATCCTCAATATATATAATTCACATAGCTCTTATATTGATATCACCTCGACACTGATACAGACTCTTCCCCTGAGACAATTTATTGCTCCTTCGGGCGGCGGCACCAGCCGACAATAAAACCAATACTCACTATTCATCACTACACAAAAAAAAGGTCACCTCCCTGAACAGTCTAATACTGTCCTCTCGGGAGCCCGTCAATTTAAAGACGAGATCGGTATAAATTAATAATTAGCAAGAACTTGCAGTGTACTCACTGCACGGATTCCAACAATTCAATAATAGTTGTCACTTAAACAGTGTTGTCACTCTACAGCACAGGAGGGTTAATTCTTAAAAACTTTTCCCTCTCACCAAGCCAAGTTACCTCTAAAAACCCCTCAACGTGTCAAAACACGTGAATCAATGGAAGTATGTAATAAAAAAAAAATGTAAAAAATAAGTGTAACCAAGAAAGATAAATACTATATAACGAATATATAAACAGGTAATACATTACAAACAAGACGCAAGAGGAACAGAACGAACGATAAATTACAATAAGACGCTAGACTAACAGAAATCACGAACGACAACAGACCCGACTAACCTGAAACTATGTACAGAAAGGTAAGAAAAGCACAAGAGAGACATCTTCCTAAAAGTACGAGGAAGATAGAACGCTAACAATCTATACGAATAACAGGTCCCTACAGAACTATTCAAGGCAAAGAATACCTCACACCCGGTTTAAACCACCATCTAGATCGACTAGTCTGGCAAGAAAGGTAAGCTGAGTCTCGATCCCTTCCAATCTCCCGCGTATCTAATCTAAACACAAAAGAAAAAAAATAATGCCTGTCAAAAGTAGGGGAGCTGGAACGACGAACCCCTCAAACGAAGACAAATACAGATGGTTCACTTAACTGGGTGAAATGGACTGGCTCTTTCCCTTGGTCCACAGCGCTGGTCTTGTCTTTTCCTGTTAGTAGCTGTCAGTCCCTCGTAGTGGTCCCAGGATCAATGACGAGAGGACATGCCAGACATGTGGGGGAGAAACAAAAAAAATTAGCAGTATACAAAACTATAAACTACAAAAAAATGACATAAATAACAGTGGAGTCTAGAGTGGTATCCCTGCAGATGTTGACGGGGTCCTCTTCAGATGTCAATTTAGATGCTAGTGGTGTCCTCTAGATGTCAGTGGTGTCCTCTAGATGTCAGTGGGGTCCTCTAGATGTCAGTGGGGTGAGGATGTCCCCTCCAGATGTCAGTGGGGTCCCCTCCAGATGTCACGAGCAGAGTTAGGGTCTTGGAGAGCATTCGACTGCACGAGAGGCAGCTAACTCACACTCGGACACAACCACACAAGAAAAGTATTAAACAACTAGAGGATCTATATATGTCAGGCCGGTCAGGCCATGTTTTACATAAATATTAATAAACAAAACAAAAGACAATAGAGGTATATTCAAAGCAATAAATTCTAATTACTAACTTAATCTATGATATTCATGTAATTATGGTTCCTTATTGGATGTACTGCAATCAATAGCAAATAGGTATATTATACGAAACTAGATATCAATTTAAAGTGACAGTTGAGTCTAGAGATCTACTCTAGGATGGGCTGGCAATTCCCAGCCTCATCCAGACAAATCAATCCCAATTCACAGATGTGTATGCTATACATTCATACTAGTTGCAAGTCAATATAAATCTTTGTCTTGCATTCTTGGGCAGCATTCCTAGTATATGCGGCAATTCTGTCCTAGTGGATAACTTATGTTCAGCTCCTCGTTCATTGTTGAGTCATCAATGGACAAACACTTACGCTTGGTCCCTGGCGTTAGAAAACCAGGGAACAGTGGACAATAGCAGTGGGCATATCTCATTCAAGCATATGGCTTCCTCTCAAATGTCTATATTGGACTAGACATGAAATCGAACGGAATTATGATTCTTCAGGCAGAATCGTGCCGACGCCTGCACAGATTGGAGTTTTCTGTATGGAGTAATGGACATAGGTATGGCTACACTTTTATACTGTGCAGCCACCTGCAAATTACCGTCCAAATCCCTAGATTTGATTGGTGCATCCATGCGAGCTCATCTCGCAATATTAATATATTCTACGTGGGAGTTGGTCACGGCCTTGTACTAAAAACAGACAAGGTCAATTTAAAATGTCAAAACAATTACTGAAATCTTTAAACCCTCGTGCTTTCTACATTTTATGTACGAATTTCTGAACGCGACTAAGCGTCTTAAACTATCTATCCTTATTCACCCCTTCTCTTCCCTTCTAAGTGTTCATCAAAATCACGGGGTCGAGAATTGCACTGTCACTCCTAACTTATCCATTTATTCTATCTCGCCCCACTTTCTCTCCATCTCTAAGAAAAAGTGTTTCAAAAACAAACTGTTCACGAGAACAGTTCAAGGACAAAATTACGCTGGTTATAATCAACGAGACCGTGAAAAATCAAATCCTTGCAAGTCGTGACCCAGCACGGCAATTATGGTACTTAAACCGTGACAAATGCCGTGTCATGTATTATTATTATTATTATTTTTTTTTTTACAAAAGTACAAAGGAGCACAGTTAAACCAAAATCACCTGATAGTGTAATTTTTTTTTTTAAAAATCAGTCTGAAAAATGAGTCTAGGCAAAATTTAATATAAATCCATCGGGCACTTTTCGAGAAACTCTGCGTTGATGTCTCTCTCGTTCTCAAAAGACGCACTACAGAGGCAACATCCGATCCTTTAGAGCACAGCTCATCCTGTAGATCGTTGTCTTCAAACAAAACATCACTTTGTACTGGACAAAACGGGAAGGAACTACGTCATGGACATTTGAATTAATATATGACATGACCTGTCTTGAATCTAAGGCACATAAAATCAGTATCTCGTTTCTTAAAAATGATTCAGTGACAAAGACAGGGGGCGGGCAGACCTGACCAGTTGATAACAAAACAATACAAAAGTTGCACGTTATGCAAAAGTAATAAACGGGTGGGTAATAAATTCTATTTTGGTTTGCATCCTTTGTTTGTTTTCTTGCTGGTTTGCGTGGTTTGGTTGAGTTTTGTTTATCAGTCCCCATCTAAACACTAATTGTGTTTGTTTACGGAAGCGTAACCATGGACGACAGCATGGAAAAGCCAATTCAGTGACGACGTGAAAGGGAGAAAATTTCCAGTGTTTCTTTTATAAACAAGTAAATGTTCTGTGAGACCAGAGAATATGAATTGTAGAGAGAAAAATTACTTCAGCCTAATCGCAAATCTAGGTCGCTGCAGTAAAAAGAATTGAACAAAAAACAAACACAAAACAACTATTTGTAATTTTTTACTCCATTTAGCAATGAGCAAACGTGTATTGTCTACTGCAGCGACCTACTTTCCGCTCCATGCTAACAGTAGTTTCGGGGAGTCTCCCGTGTCTCTAAGTACAAATCCACCAACAGTGAAAAATGTGTACATACACACTCTCTGGTGCGAACAAGGTTTCCACACTCACAAAGTACTCATACGATTTCAGACATTGAGCATGTGCTCTGGGAACTGTTCTTTTCGCCTGACAGGTATTCTAAAGTCACGAAGTCTGTTTTTAGGACAGCGTGGTATTTCACACAGAAAGCTGTAGCTGAACAGTGTACATTTTCTCTATTTGGCTTTGTAATTGGGTTACGCTTCCCTAACAACAGCCAATCCCGAAAGGATTATTCTACCCAAGCGGCTGTATTTCATTGTTGTTGTTTTTTTTCACGACCCAGGTCGGATTCGGCCATGTGGGGTTATAACTTACGAATGTAAGCATTTTATTTATAAAAAAAAAACAGTTAGTCTACACACACAACAGATGCTGCGGAATCTTAATCAACCAGAACCAAATCATCTTTGGCTGATGAAAGTTCCTCAATTTTTCACTTTCAACCCATGAGATGAAATTACGGCGTTGAGAAGTACGGGAGCATAATAAAATTGAACTTAGTCTTAAAATAAGATAAGATAAGACAAGATGAGATGAGATGAGATGAGATGAGATGAGATGAGATGAGATGAGATGAGATGAGATGAGATGAGATGAGATGAGATGAGATGAGATGAGATGAGATGAGATGAGATCAGATGCGATCAGATGAGATGAGATGAGATGAGATGAGATGAGATGAGATGAGATGAGATGAGATGAGATCAGATGAGATCAGATCAGATCAGATAAGATAAGATACACTTTATTATCCCGTGAGGAAAATGTTCTTTAACAGAGCATTCAAGAACACACACATAATAGATTTATTACAACTCATTAAACTCAATAACAGGTTTATTACATGAAGTGACAGGGTAAGGAACCTTAGTGAAATATGACACAAATTTCTGAGGTATCCGGTTGAGGCGAATTGCTGAGGGCAAAAATATCTTCTTTCAGCTAGCAGTGTCTTGGGGACTCCCATAATAGTAAAAACTTAATCTTCTTTCGAATCATTCCAGAAATAAAACCCAGCCCAGAAGCTCAATGGCCAATTTTGATTAGCCGATACGATGAGTGATGACCTCACGCCAATGGGTTTCAGGAAATTCAACTATGTTGGCCGGTACACGAGGTCTCAATGAAAACAGAGAGGATTTGAGATCTCACTTCCGCCGAATCGCGAAACTAGGTCGCTGCGGTAAACAAGAATTGAAAGAGAGCTTCTTTACCAAAGATAGTGTGTATATCTGTTTACTGTGGTTTGTTCATATTTTGGGGCTGATTGAAACTATTTAGAGCCCTTAGTAAGCTCTTAAGCCCGAGTGGAAATGTACAAACGGGCATCGTTTACCGCAGCGACCTACTTTCCGCTCCGTGCTAACAGTGGTTTCGCTGCGACTCCCGTATCTCGCATTGCAAATCGACCGATAGTGAAACCTCTCTATACTTTACATTCTCTCTGATGAAACACATTTTCGTGACGTCACCATCTAACTAGACGGCTGAACAAAATCGGTCGGCGCCCCCCAAGTTTAAACATCATGCTTGTTTTTATTAGTGCAAAGAGTTCAGAACTCGAACAAACTTTTCATGTGCTGTTTTATATCTTTTAAATATATTTTAGAGATGGCGCGTCTTTCTCATTTCTGTACAGCCATTCAGGGTGATTTATGTTTGTTATAACTTGATGTGTAGCCCAGTCAATCAATTCAGAGTTTGATTATCGAAAAAACGATACGCGGGACTTCAAGCAAACTATTGATTTTTCTGTTCTCCTCTTGTGACACCCTCCAGGAAATCTCTTTACTCCCCCCCCCCCTCCCCCACTCATCCTTCCTGTTCCTAATCATATCTTGCATATTATGGTTTATGGACTAGGAGTATCCAAGTAAACATCTGTATTATGTGTGTAGATGTAGCAAAGTTGTTTTGCATCACATGTAAAGTACCTGAATGAGTGAGGGAAACCAAATATTTAAGTTCCTTTAACTATGTGTCGTGGAAAGTTAATAATTATTGTATCTATCAATCTATCTATCTATCTATCTATCTATCTATCTAGCTATCTATCTATCTATCTATCTATCTATCTATCTATCTATCTATCTATCTATCTATCTATCTATCTATCTATCTATCTATCTATCTATCTATCTATCTATCTATCTATCTATCTACCTATCTATTTGTCTTTGTGTCTGTCTGTCTGTCTGTCTGTCTGTCTGTCTTTCTGTCTGCCTTTCGTTCTGTCTGTCTATCTATAGATCTATCTGTCTCCCCTGCCTGTCTGTCTGTGTAGATATGTGTATTTTTTTAAATCTCTATTTCAAGTTCAGAATATCTGTAGATCATTACATTAATATTTGCTTCCATCGCATAAGCCTTTTAGCAAATAAGTTACTGAACAGAGACATTTTTCTTTTTAGAGAGAAAAAAGAAAATCGTAAAATAACAGAAGGTTTACGGTGCTCCAGTTGGGAAATATTTTGGCCAGGTCTGTGCTGTAGAGGACACGCTAGACAGACAGGGTTACTCTCATCGGCTCTGGCCAGCGTCCTCAGTGGGCAAGAAAATTACTTGAATGAGCTGGATACCCTTGTGGCGCTCTCAGGTTTCTCATCATACAGAAGATTAATGGTATATAGACTGGCCTGAGTTCCCAAACTGGCAACATGCCCGAAACAGAGAACATTAAAACTGGACCGATACCAAACAATATTTTCTATTGCTTTCTGGTACATTCCTGAAATCTTGATCTTTATTGCCGAATTCTGAATATTTCGAAATAATAGAAGTGTTTAATTTATTTATACCTGGGATATACCTTGAAAACGGGTTGTTGGTGAACGCTTTGGGTAAGGTCTCCTTAATTCTATCCTGTCAGTGTGTTATATTCGATCGTTTTGCTTTTTCTAGCACAACTTTCTGCAACCTCAAACTCAATGTGAAATCCTCTTACAACCGTAGAATTCCTAATAAATGTGTAATCTTCGTAACTTTTGCAGCATTGTGATATAATACGGTTACCGTGATGATGTGGCATATTTTGACGAAAAATATTAAGATACATTTTACCACTGGCCCTAATAATTTAATTAGTTAAAATTAATACACAATTTATAAAGTAATGAAGAATCTATGTACTTAGTCGATATTACCGGTCTGTGTTTCTGAAAATGTCTTTTAGCGTGTACCTTTATCAAAGATACTAGAGACACAACTGTCTTCTTCGCACCACAAAAAAAAACAAAACAAAAACGTGCAGACAATTTTCGCGCTGATCGGGGGGGGGGGGGGCGGGGCCCATGGCGCATGATATGAAAAGAATGATTGGTATAATAGTAAATTTATGAAGACAGTGCTACTGCAACTAAAAAATAAAAATAGCCAGAATTTTCCCACAGTTATTGAGGACATAATTCCACAATAAGTGACGTCAGTCAATGCTTAAAGCGATAGCTGAACAGTGAACAAAATTCAATATTTTCCCTGTTTAGCTTTGTAAAATACGGCACTTTTCATGACTTTCGCGCGTTCGCCGTTAGATGGCGGGGCAAAATCTGTGCATGCTAAAGGCACTAGCTGTCACATCTTGTCAATTCTAGTATCTTTGCATTTACGAATGCCAATATTTTAGTTTCATTCAAGATTTTCCCTGTGGAGTATATAACGAAATTTCACTCAGACACGAGCTAGAATTTCCACGGCCTAGAAAGCCTGACTACAATATTCCTTTCACTTCTCCGTGTGGCCAATGTAGTTCAATAGTGCAAGGCTGTCTGACAGATATCTGGATGCCTCGGGCAGTAATGCGATTTTTATGTCTCACATGTTATTTCGATTACTGAAAAATCAATCACTGATGCACACCATGTCATTGGCGCACCGAGACTGCAGGGCAATTAGATGTACCGTGCACAGCGTAAACAACTTTACATCTGTAATGATTTCCCGACCCTTGCAGTCGGGATGTTTCATTACCGTGTTGCATAATGTAATGTACGTATAATAATTTGATGCTACTTAAGGCTTTATTATAAATCAGGAACAATGAATGCGTCATTTAAAACCGTGAAACAGTTGCACTCTCGGCTGACATTTGGGCATTAACAAAACGACGCGAAAGAAAACAAAGAAAGAACAATAACATTTGATTATGGTTTAAGATGTGAATCTATGATTATGGAATGCCTTGTCTGTATTGCCTGTACTGTAGACCAGTGTCCACCATCTTTTTTTTTTTTCTCTGTCATACAAAGACTCTCTTCCTCTTTTATGAAACCTTCACTCTATAGATGAATCACTTTAATCCTCCTGGCATCGTGAACAAAACCATTTCTCCCGCTTTTCTACGAGTACATCGCCTGTAACTATCAACTTGTGCACCGTAGCTCTGGATTCGGCTCCACCAATTTTCCACCGCAAAGTTGTACTGTTTTTGTGTTTTAAATGAAACTCTTATCTTTGGAGGAAATCGATTACGGACAAAGGTTTTCCTGATTGCATTTTGATCCCCGAAAATCACCCAAAGAATAAATGCTGAACAGACATTTTGAAAGATTTAGGGCACTCTGTGTGCAAATATTGGCGCATTTATTAAGTCTTGCTCAGAGATTTTTAAATATAAGCCAGAAATTCAATAGAAAAAAAAAGTACGTCACGCTCGCTTACAGCCTTTTGATAAGCTAGGGTTAAAAACCTATAAAAGAATGTTGAGGCTTTACTTTTTAAAAAAAAAAAGGGGGGGGGGGTGGGGGAGACGCAAATATTTATGGAAAGTATCAATGAAAGATTGTCAGTATTTAAATGTAAGTGTATTTTTGGTTGACAGACAGATCATGACCACGCCAATTTCGTGTCCAGAACTATGGTCAAAGTGGAGCAAAAAGAAGAAGGTGTAAGTTGCAAAGCCTTGCGCAAGAAATAATTCAGAAACGATACAATCAAAGAGGAAAGAGAAATCAGTCTCTTGGCGAACAGATCTTCATCTGGCAAAACAAATTTTTAAAATACAACGATACAAAAATAAAATTAAACAAATAAAGAAATCATCAAATTCCCACATAATGTGGAATCTTATTACTTTCGTGTTCCACACGTTGAGTGCTCGGAGCACAGCTCGTCCGTCAAGTATAGTGGCTCGAAGTTTCAGAACTGTACAGCCCTTTTTACACAATTCTATACATTAAAAGGGGTTATAAAACATGGCCCACAAGATGAAGATGATGAATCCGGGCCATTACTGGGCAGCCATTTAGGACATTCAATGCAATATAACAATGTGCCATTTCATTTTGTTTCTAATATTTTTCACTATATTTTCTTTTTACACCTTACCCTTTGAAGTTTCCCACTGGCAGTAAAATCATGGTCATTAAACTATTACACATTTCTGTTTCTCATGTTGCAGATTAATATCATTAAATCCCAGACATTGAAAGCCATAAAGAAGGCTTATGTAGCCGCATTTACAACATAGCTAATTTAGACATCACAAGGTCCAGATTAGTTCCTGGCGTAAATGGGATCTCCCAATGTTGGGGTATTATCTGTCAAACAGTGTAGAGATTTTACTGACGGGATGATCATTGTATAACTTGTGTGTCTATTTGCCGGCATGTTCTCGTGTATTCTTCTGTCATCCAGTTCTCTGCCGTCCGTCCATCCCTCCGTCTGACGACTTTAGTTCCTTGTTTGATCTGTCTCCATTTTTTGGGAAAAAAACTGGAGATCTTTTAGTATGTAGAAGAGGTATAACAAATGCACACTTTGACACTTGTTTAAAATGCATTATGGCACTTATCAAGCTGTTTCACAGTTCCTGTTTAGTCCAATTCTTTATCATAATAATTAAAGTCCGCAGATGTTTAACGTCAAATTTTTCAGTTGTGCAAAAAGTGGAGTTGGAACAAAGAAGGACTAATGTCGCGGTCTGTCTCCGCCAATATTATTCACGTGTAGTCACGCTCAAGATTGTCTACCGTCCACTCAGGACTGATGTCTCTCCTGTGGGCGGCATTTTTTGTGAAGAGCCCATAATTCCACATTGTTCTCACGACTCGCCGTACATCAAGTTCTGAAGGAATTTATAAGCACTGTTAGTTTGGAAGTTTTAACTCCTGCATTCACAGGAGAGCGATTTGAAAGTTTGACATGAAGTATTAAATGTCTGTTACGACCTATACATCCTCATCAATAATTAGGTCAGTTAATTCGATTATGGAATTCCCATAAAACAACAAAAATCAAAAATCAAAAACTTGCAATTACGGTGTTTGTGCAGGCACCCCTCGATATGTTATCATATTTTGGATACTTATCTTTTTCTGGCGCGTGAAGAAAATGACAAGGAATATCATCGCTGCGTATTCTTTCTTTATTATCTTCAATATAATTATCTTCAGTATAATATTCATTGTAAATTACCACTGAGTTATTTCTGGTATCAATTCTGGCTTCATTATTACTTTTTGTTTTATTTTGATTCCACGTGACATTATCGGGTTAATAAAGGAGTTGGGTCAGTGCCATGTCTAAGTCTATAAGGATTCCTACACAAACAGTAGACTACAGTCTGTTGTGCATAAAGATTAGCGATTGTACTCTCTTCTGTGCCAAGCACTTTTACGCAGGAGTGATCATAAACAAAGTAAGGCACCTTGAAAAAGCTGAAATTTTCAGACATACCGAACCCAAAAGAAACCTTTATGCAATAACTGGATTTCAGCTGTATGTAAGTTAAGCATGATTTGGAATTAAGCTCTTCAGTTTTTCCTTATCGCGGGTATAGAGCAAAACTGTTGTATCTCCAGGGTTATGAATAATGGGGGCTTATTCGGAAATACCACAATATTGCTCTCAATGATCTCATTTTTAAGGGAGATACAACCATACTGCTTCTCTGTAACTTGGAACTGGTTAAAGATAGCGGAGTAACGAAAAAATTGCAAGACGCAGTTTGTTATTATCACAGTATTGCTATTATGATCCCCAATTCATAAACCTGGAGATCATACAACAATTTTGCTCTATACCCACGTTATGTCCAAGTGGTCTATTCGTGCAAGTAAAGTGTTGAAGTCCTCAGTGCTATTGCTTGGCACCCAGCCATCATATTTCTGCTACTGTTGTTGTTGTTATCTGGTCAGGTCAGGTTCATCCTGCTACCGTATGACAGTAGACGGTACCACCTGCAACTCTCAAACGCCGAACGTTGGGCGGCGTTTACCAAACCCAACAAAACTCTGTGAGTGCCAACGGCTTCGGGCGGATGAGCACCTTGGTGAGCAGGGTACGAGTCTTACCCTTGGGAGAGGAAATGCAACCAAAAAGCAAAACCCTCTCTCCTCTCTCTCTCTCTCTCTCCCTCTCTCTCTCTCCTTCTCTCTGCTTCCCCATGAGTTTTGCTGTGACAGGGCAGACTAAGCTCTCTAGTCTTGGTTGACAATCAGTCTAGGAGGTGAAGCCCCGATAGGCAGACAGACGGAAGATCTCCTCTGTGCTGGCAGCTTCTGCAGCTTGGCTGATTCTGAACGTACTGGCATCTGCTTTTCCTTCAGATTAAATTGGCAAAGACGAGAGGGAGTCATTGAAGTTGGGCATAGCAGTGGCTTCAAATGGTCCTGCCCAGGCTATTGCAGTTAACCCCCCCTTTTTTTCCCCCAAATGGAGAGGACACTTCATCCTTGCTAACTGCCTGGGAACAACACGGATGGTGGCAGTTACTGGTTATAAGCCTGCTCCAATTGGCGTAAGAGCAGGCGCCACGGGCCACTATCGACGGTGGGAGGAGTCACCGCACTCCACTGGTCAGCTATCGCCCGCCTTAGCTGGGCAGCCCCCAGCCAGTAAGGTGCTGACCCGCCACAGTTTGTTTGGCTCATTGGGTGAGTGGGCCTAGGCCAAAAGCCGAAAGGCAGACTGCAAAACATTCACCAGGCAATAACAAAAGAAATCAAGCAACTCTCCGGCTTGGAAGCTGGAATGTCCGGACTATGTGTCCTGGGATGACAGACGACAACGGTGACATTGACAAGACAAGAACCATCAGAAGGACAGCTCTGATAGATCTAGAACTGATGAAATTGAATGTGGACATTGCTGCCCTTCAGGAAACCAGACTCGCAGATGCAGGCTCCATTAAAGAACCAAACTACACATTCTTTTGGCAAGGTAAAAGAGCAGACGAAAAACGTATCCATGGAGTCGGTTTTGCGGTTAGAAACAGTCTGACCAAATTGATTGAAACACCTGTTGGAAAGTCAGAGCGCATTATCATGTTGAAATTGAAAACCGCCAAATCATCTGCTAACATCATCAGCGCTTATGCACCTACACTGGTATCCACTTCAGAAGACAAAGACCACTTTTACGATGCATTACTTCAGATTGTTAAAGAAATTCCTGCATCAGAAGACCTGTTCTTACTTGGAGATTTCAATGCTAGAGTGGGCAAAGAGAACACCAGCTGGCCTGACTGCCTAGGACATCAGGGCATAGGGAAGATGAATGAAAATGGCCAGCGCCTGCTAGAGTTTTGCGCTCAGAATCAACTCTGCATCACCAATACCTACTTTGCTGGAAAAGCCTGCCACAAGGTGTCATGGAAACACCCTAGATCAGGACACTGGCACCAGCTAGATCTAGCCTTGGTCAGGAGGAAAAAACTCAACACAATCCGAAGAACCCGTACATACCACAGTGCTGACTGCAACTCTGATCATTCCCTTGTAATCTGTCTGGCAAAAATTGTTACCAAAACAGTCCATTGCAGGAAAAACAACTCTAAACCAAAGATCAACACACATAACGCAAAGAACGAGAGCGTGCAGCAGGAGTTTGTCAAGACCTTTGAACTCTCAATGTTTGGGAAATCCAAACCTGAAAATGTCCAAGACACCTGGAACCAACTGAAGACAGCAATTCACGAATCAGCAATATCCACTTTTGGCTCAAAGAAACCATCGAACAAGGACTGGTTCCAAGAAAATGCTGAAGTCTTACTTCCGATAATTGAAACCAAGAATGCTGCCCATCTAGATTATATCAAGAACCCATGTGATAGTACAAAACAGAAATTAATTAACGCCAAGAGCAATGCACAGAAAGCTACCAGACGCTGTGTAAATCAATATTGGACAAAGCTCTGCACTGCCATTCAGGCTGCTTCAGATATAGGGAACCTGAAAGTCATGTACGACGGTCTGAAGACAGCGCTGGGTCCTACAGCAAACAAGATTGCCCCACTGAAATCTCAGAGCGGAGATCCTATCACTGACAAAAACCAACAAATGGCACGCTGGGTGGAGCACTATTCAGATCTTTACTCCAAGGAAACAAACATCAACACGGAGGTGCTTCAAAATGCACCAAGCATGGAAACCATGGAAGAACTGGACACAGAACCCACATTGCAAGAACTTAGAAAGTCAATTGTCAGACTACCCAGCGGCAAAGCACCTGGAAATGATGGCATCCCAGGCGAAGTACTGAAGTACGGAAAAGACGCTCTTCTACCACATCTTTATGAGCTACTACTACAATGCTGGAGACAACGTGAGATTCCCCAGGACATGAGAGATGCTAACATCGTGACCCTCTACAAGAACAAAGGAGACAAAGGAGATTGCAATAATTATAGAGGAATCTCACTCCTCAGCATAACTGGGAAGACCATCGCAAGGGTAATACTACCACGTCTGCAAGTCCTGGCAAACAGAGTCTACCCTGAATCACAGTGTGGGTTTCGAGCTGGCCGATCAACAATCGACATGATATTCTCCTTACGGCAGCTCCAAGAGAAATGTAGAGAGCAAAACAAACCATTGCATCTAGTTTTCGTAGATTTGACCAAGGCATTTGACACCGTTAGCAGATCTGGCCTCTTCGCTGTATTGAAACAGATCGGATGCCCACCAGTTCTCCTTAGCCTCATCATATCCTTCCACAGCAACATGAAAGCAACAGTACAGTTGGATGGTACTGTGTCCGACAGCTTGGAGATGAATAGCCGTGTCAAACAAGGCTGTGTCCTTGCCCCCACCCTCTTTGGGATCTTCTTCTCAGTGCTTCTCAGCTGTGCTTTCAAGGATTCAGAGGATGGAGTGTACCTTCACACAAGATCCGATGGAAAGCTATTCAACTTGTCAAGGCTTAAGGCAAAGACCAAGGTCAGACAGTTGCTTATTAAAGAGCTTTTATTCGCTGATGATGCAGCACTTGTGGCCCATGATGAGGAGACACTACAACGGCTGATGGATCGCCTGTCATCTGCATGCGAGGCCTTCGCACTCACCATCAGTGTCAAGAAAACAGTCGTGCTGGTGCAAGGCGTCTCCCAAGAGCCGACGATCACACTCAACGAAAAATCATTTGAAGTGGTGAGTAAATTCACATACCTTGGGTCAACAGTAACATCTAATCAGTCCTTGGATTATGAACTTGATATCCGGATCGGGAAAGCAGCCACCACTTTCAGCAGATTGATGAAGAGAGCTTGGAACAACACACGGCTCACAATGAAGACCAAGATGCTGATTTACAGAGCATGCATACTGAGCACTCTGATGTATGGTGCAGAAACATGGACAACCTATGCTCATCAAGAGAAGAGATTGAACAGTTTCCACCTGAGATGTCTTCGCCGCATTCTGAACATTAAGTGGCAGGACAAAGTCACAAATGCAGAAGTCCTGGAAAAAGCCAAACTACCAAGTCTCACAGCTCTCCTGAAGCAACGCAGATTGCGATGGCTAGGCCACGTCAGACGAATGGAGGACGGGCGCATACCCAAAGACATGCTGTATGGAGAACTGAAGGAAGGCTCAAGACCAAAAGGACGCCCAAAGCTCCGGTTCAAGGATGCATGCAAACGTGACATGAAGTCTTTCCAGATCAATGACGGAAACTGGGAATGCACAGCAGAAGAAAGAGACGCATGGCGACACCAACTACGCCAAGGAATGAAACATCATGATACAGACTGGCTAAACAACATGAAGCAGAAAAGAGAACGGAACAGGAAAGAAGACAGAAATGTTGAAACATCAGGAACATTTACATGTGACAACTGCCAGAGAGTGTGCAGGTCTCGGATAGGACTCTCCAGCCACAGAAGAAGATGCACTTAGATTAACTGATGTGCTTCATAGTTCGTTTTTATGTGTGTCGCGATGTGGGTTACATGGGGATATTTCGACTGACACTCTTTCGAGGTCCGCTCCCACAATCGACGAACACACAAAAATAAATACTTGCACTCTAAAAACTAAATAAATCAATTGCTTTCAATTTTAGCAGAACTGTAGGGCAGTTTAATTACAGGAATTAATGTAACAAATATAATTATAAATATAAATATCAATTCAAAGGCAACTGAATCTAACTAATGGAACTACAGCTTTTATAAAGACTAACGTATTCAATCTAACTACTTGCAGGTCATATGAGTTATATGGCAAAAAGAATCCGGGCACGTGGCGACGGATATAACAGTTTAAATTCTATTAATTCAATGAGACATGTTATGATATGGACATTTCCTCTAGACACGCCATTGTTACGAGTTGGGTTATTAAGAATTATAGGTGTTACGACTGCATTTAAAAATCGAGAGGTTTTTAGGAATTACTCGTTCATACCATGCCACATACTAAGAACAATCTGAATGGTTTTTATCAACAGACCTGCAGGGCCACAAATTTATTTACTTATTATTCCCTAACAATTTCGTCTAGCTCTTACATACTAAAAAGACAACATCAGCAGCATCAAATGAAAATTCAATAATATGTCACTAGAAGTCTCCTCTAGATTCCTAAAAGATTATATCATTCTGTCTCACTCACAATTTAAGTATTACTTATCTATTTCTCAGATATAGTCTGCCTACTATCTAACAAATAATATTCTAATGTCTCAGACGACAATGTTATCTCAGTTAATTGTGCCTACCGCTTATAATGGATCAAACTCGTCAATACAAACTGACGTAGTTAAGTTAGATCTAGATCTGCTCTAGGATGGGCTGGCAATCCCCAGCCTCATCCAGACACATCAATTTCAATTTACAAATGTGTATGCCAGACATTCATGCTAGATCTAGTTGCAAGTTAATATACATCGTAGTCTTGCATTCTTCGGTAGCACTCCTACTGGAAAATTAAGGTCAGCTTCACGTTCATTGTTGAATCAACAGGCAGACACTTACACTTGGTCCCTGATCAGAAATCAGGGAACAGTAGATAACAGCAGTGGGTAATTCTCACAAAGAGCATATGGTCTCATTTCAGTGTCTATAATGGACATAGACATGAATATAACAATCTTCTGATTCTTCTGGCAGAATCCCGCCGACCGCCTGCACAGATGGATATTTCTGCATGGAGTGCTCAAACATAGGAATGGCCACGCTTATATACTGTGCGGCCGGCTGCAAATTAACATGTCAAAACCCTTCCTAAAGTCTCAAAACCCTCTACGTTTTATGTACGAATTTACTATCTCCCTTTACTCACCCCTTCTCTTCCCCTGTTAGAGTTCATCAAAATCACGGGGTCGAGAATTGCACCGTCACTGCTAACCTATCCATTTATTCTATCTTGCCCCACTTTCTTTCCATCTCTAAGAAAAAGCGTTACAAAAACAAACTGTTCACGAAAACAGTTCAAGGACATTCCGCTGGTTATAATCAACGAAACCGTGACAAAAAAACAAGTCGTGACCCAGCACGACAATTATAACTTTACCCTTGACATCCCCCACCCCAGTGAAAATTTTAAGAAAAATTTACACGATAGGATCCAAGAAATCCCAAAGTTATTGTGGTAGGGGCTTAAGTAGTACTGTAGAAAAACGAGCCTTAAGCTTGAGAAGAAAAATCTAATTAAGAACGTGCATATTGGATGGACAAAAAGCATACAATTATTGATGCCACGTTCTATAGAATCTATTCTATCGAAACATTCTTACTGCACCCAATCAAACTTCTCAGGAACATCTATAATAACAAATGAGTATATCACTGTATACTGCTGGATTAAAGTATAACTATTATCAAACAATGAAGCCTTACTGAAGGAATAGGCTCATAATTATCTAGTCAACACACACAATTGCTGCTTATATACACATTCACACACAATATATTGTTAATTAAAATACTGTGGTATCCAATGGCAGCAGTAGCTCTGGTAGCTTGGTTTGCCATGTCTCGATCTCATTGACCCGCTGACAAGGGCGTCAGGTTTGTCAGAAGTTCAGGTCACAGTCCGGAATGACGCTGGTGGAAAGAGGATATTCACAAAAAAGGATTGTAAAACTGGTTCATAAAGTAATGAACAAGATAAATGTGAATCCATCCACCGTCTAGAATTGAGGGGGACAAGCACTATCCAACCCCAATACAAGACAGACTCTGTAATAGAGTAATGAAATTGTGGGTCTGTCCTACAACGGATTTCCGTATAATGAAGCCGAAATAAAACGGCGAAAAGTTAATTAGCTTAACCGTTTACATTTCAAACTCGCGTGGTGCTGCGTTAGATGCAACAATAGTATAGAACTTTCTCAATTTCATAACAATATGATTTAATTTATTTAATCTCCGTATCGAATCCGGTATAGATGAGATGGCACGAGGCGATAGCTAGTTAATTTAATGCGCTTTACGCAAGCCATGCACACGTCAAGTGTCACAGTCATCTCGGTATATAGTCATATCTGGCATTACGTTAGCTGGTCCACGGAACGCGGACAGACTAAGACATAATCAGTTGTATAAAAAAAACCCACTCTTCTCCACAACTTAAAACGCGACCACGCAGTGTCCTCTGTTACCACTGCAAAAAACTCTCAAAAACGCGAACACGCAGTGTCCTCTGTTACCACTGCAAAAATATATCTCTCTCTCAACGCGACGAATCAGTGTTCTCTGTTAGCACTGGAAAAACTCTCAAAACGCGAAAATTCCTGTCTTACCGGTCGGTCTTACACTGCCCGTCGGTCTTACACTGCCTGCGGCCTTACACTGCCCATAGGTCTTATACTGCGTCTCCGCGTCTTACACTGCCTGCGGCCTTACACTGCCCTGAGGCCTTACACTGCCCTGTGGGGCTTACAATGCCTGTAAGAAGGTTCAACTCTCTCTCTCTCTCAATATACCACGTGTCTTTTATAATGACATTACCTCAATACTGATACGAACAAGTCCCATGAGACAATAAACTCTTTGCTCCTCGGGCGGCCGCTCAGCCGAAAATAACACCAATATTCACCACATATCCCTACTCAAAAAAAAAGTCACCTCCCTAAGCAGCCTAGTACTGCCCTCTCGGGGGCTCGTCAATGTTAAGACGAGATCGGTAATATCACACTAACCCAGAACTGGCAGTATTAACTGCACGGGTTCTAATAATTCACTTAATGTCAATAATCCAGATTAAAATTCAACGTGGTTTTAGCACGTGAAATATTTCAGGCATATATTGTAAATCATAGCAATATCAATATAATAGTTTAAACTTTATAAGGAATAAAAAAAAATACACTGAACAGGACGCTAGACTCACAAGCAAGACGAACGATAACAGACCCTACAAGTCCTAACCTATATTACAGAAAGTTTAAGAAGAAAACAGGAGAGACATCTTCCTAAAAAAATGTAAGGAAGCAAAAGAAACGCCACAATCTATACGAATAATGGATCCCTAGTAGAACTATTCACAGTGAAGCAAATCCCCCCGAGTTATCAATAGCCACCAAGGCAATCCAATATCCTTCGAAATGGCAAAGAAGATATGCTAAACTATGACCCGAACCAACCTCCCAACCCGGGTGTCCCCTCCAATGTCAAGGGTAAAGTTATAATTGTCGTGCTGGGTCACGACTTGTTTTTTTGTCACGGTTTCGTTGATTATAACCAGCGGAATGTCCTTGAACTGTTTTCGTGAACAGTTTGTTTTTGTAACGCTTTTTCTTAGAGATGGAAAGAAAGTGGGGCAAGATAGAATAAATGGATAGGTTAGCAGTGACGGTGCAATTCTCGACCCCGTGATTGGAGAATGCTTGTACAACCATGCGTTCTCTGGCGGTAGCTCTGAAACTGTCTTCAAAAGTAAGTAGAACGGTTCACTTTCATCATTACAAATTAGTATGGACTCTCACCATGCGGCCCTCACTAGGAGTGAGAGCGCTGGATGTAAACGCTGTGGGTTTATATCAAACCAAGTAGCTTAGGCTCTGGAGCTTTAAATCAGGCTCCTCACAATGGACTGCTCAACTGCGTCTCTATGTCCCTCATCTGGCTGAGGACTATCGCCGACCACCTCGTAAATGGATTGTCTACATGTGGCCCAGAACTAAGTTCTGTATGGCCTTAAATACTGGACTGCATCTGCAGCTTACCGTCTAATTCCTGGATTGTGATTGGTGCAACCACTTCTAGCTCAGCTGCCGAACTGAGTTATTTTAAGTAACAGCCCTACGCAACGACCTTGGGTCGACATCAAAGGTCGAATTACTTCATACAATATAATGTAATTTTATAGCAATAAATTCTTAACATGTTCAAAACCCCGAGCTTTTACTCTGGATCACGGTATTTTCTGTACGTCAACAGACGTCTCAATAACATTTAATTCCTACTCACCCCTTCCCTCTTTACTAAACCTAGTTCAAAACACGAGATACAACAAGTGCTCAGTCATGCACACCTACGCTGTCCGTCTATCCTTCCCCACACCTTCTGTCTATCTATTATAAAAAAAACTGTTCAAAACAAATTGCCCACGAGACCAAGTTATGCTGGCTCGCACAATAATTACGTTTGTAAAAATTACTCACTGCTCTCTCACAAAAATTTAGTCAGTGGAAACATTTATGAATTAAATCTGTTCTTGACACATCCCCCACCCCAGTGAAAACTTAGGGTTTGAACGACATAACTGTCTACTAACGTTGCTATGTAATAGTACTTTGGAAAGGGCTATATAGTAAAAAATATATCGTTACTGAAAGTCAAAAAAAAAAAAAAATTCTAAGAACGTGCATTATCGATGGACAATAGCATATGTATGTTTATATGCGACGTTCTGTGATAATATATAATTGTTGTAGCACTTAAGAATTAAAGTGATAAACTTCTCTCACACAGACATACTGTAAAGACTGAAATATTGAGCAACTAGCTCATCGCTTCACTGAGCGTAATTAATACATTCATAGAACATGAACGAACAATAGTTAATTAAAGTAATGGTATCCTGGCAGCAGTAGGTCTGGTCGCTCGGTTTGCCATTTTCTCATCTCATTGACCCGCAGACAAAGGCGTCAAGGTTGTCTGAAACTCAGGTCATGGTCAGGATGGACGCTAGTGGAAAAAGGAATCACATGGAAATTTTGAGAAAGAATGTCCATAATTGGTAGGACAATATAATGTGAAACCATCCACGGTCTCCGAAAAAGGTGAAAAATGCTCAACCTCAATGTTTAACAGACTATTTTAGAACACTAAATCAAACGGGACAATACATCAGCTTGTAAATTATCTTCCCCAGGTATAGCCCGAATAGTAAATTTGTATTCCTGGAGCGCAAGGCTCCATCTGGTTAGTCGAGCATTCTTGGCTCTGTTCGACTTAAGAAACAGTAATGGTCGATGATCCGTTTCAATTATAAATTCGGACATTAATAAGTATCGAGAAAATGCATCTACCGCGTAAACAATTGCGAGGCACTCTCGTTCGACAATTGCATAGCGCGTCTCTCGATCAAGTAATTTCCGGCTTGCATATAAGCACGGTCGCAAGAAACCGTCACGCTGTTGGAGTAACACGGCGCCTATTCCTTTATCTGATGCATCCGTTCGGACAATGAATGTCTGGCGTATATCGGGTAAAACAAGCAGGGGGAAAGTAGAAAATAAATTCTGAATAGTCTGAAAGGCATCAGCGCACTGAGGCGTCCAGACGACTCTATTTGGAACATTTTTCCTCGTTAGATCAGATAACGGGGCTGAGAGAGAGGAAAAGTTTGGTATAAATTTCCTGTAATAATTCAAAAGTCCCAACAAGCTGCGGACTTGCTTTTTAGTTTTAGGAGGTTGCAGTTTCAAAATACTGGATATCTTGCGATCGTCTGGAGTCTGAACCCCGTGGGTTATGGTATGACCCAAAAAGTTTATATGGTGATATCCTAGGAACACTTTACTGGGTCGCGCGGTAAGGCCAGCTCGGCGAAGAGCGGCAAAAACTTCACGAAGGGCCATCAAGTGGCCAGCCCAATTAGCCTGAAAAATACATATATCATCGAAATATGATAGAACGCAGCGCAATTCATTTAGCAAGATGTTCATCATGCGCGCGAAAGTGGCTGGTGCCGTTAACAGTCCAAAAGGCATATATTTCCATTGCATTAAACCCAAAGGGGTTTGAAAAGCTGTATATTGTTTACTTACTTCTTCGAGAGGAATCTGCCAATATCCTTTGGATAAGTCTATTTTCGAGAAGATACCTGCATTGGATAACCGCGCGAATAAGTCTTCCTGATTGGGAATGGGTTCCGCATCATAGATGGTTATAGCATTGAGCTTTCTATAGTCAATACAAAAACGCACGGTATCGTCTTTCTTCTTGACCAAGACAATCGGCGAGCAATACGGACTTGTTGATCGCTCTATGACGCCTAGCCGTAGCATGGCACGTACTTCTGTAATTATCGTTTCGTGAGCGTGCAGCGGGCGCGGGTACGGTTTAACAAACACTGGTACGTCTGTCTGAAGTCGTATTACATGTTGGACTAAAGACGTACAACCCGGCAAATCAGTGAACACCGTGGCAAATTCTTGGAGCAGGTGTGTAAGATCCTGTTTCTGCGACGGCGCAAGCTCATCATTGATATTAACATCGTTTATACTCTCGGTGGCCTGTAATATGGGCAACGATTTGTCGATACTCAAAGGGTCCTCGTCGTCGACAGTAACTAAAGCCGCGTTGGCCCTTGGGACGACATGAACGGAGTTGTTACGACGATCATCGCTAGGCAGGTACTTTTTCAGCATATTAATATGAAATATTTTCCTCTGCCCACGAATATCTATCAAATAATTCACTCTGGAGAGTCTCTTAAGGACTCTGTATGGTCCCTTCCAAGTTAGAAGGAGTTTGTTTTGCGTTTGCGGCAAAAGAACAAGTGTCAGATCTCCGACGGACAAGGCGCGCATTTGGGCGCCCTGATCGCGATAAAATTTTGAAGAACTCCCTCTAGCGCATGCAAATTGCAGAGCGGTTTTGCATGCATTAATAATTCGTTGTCGGAGATCGACAACATATTGATACGCGCATCGCGTATCATAATCGTCGGTTTCAGAACCGGCGAACAATTGACTAAGTATGGCCATCGGGCCACGTGGTTTACGTCCGTATAATAACTCAAATGGGGAGAAACCCGTGGACGCGTTCGGGAGTTCCCTATAGGCGAAGAGTATAGCGGGGAGCTGACGGTCCCAGTCTCCAGGTTTGTCGGCGGATACGCGTGCTAGCATAGACTTCATGCTCGCATTCCACCGCTCGCAACAACCATTTGACTGCGGATGATAGGGGAACGTTAATTTCTGTTTAATTCCCGCTAATTCTAGTACCTTTTTGTATAGATCAGAGGTGAATTGTGGTCCTCTGTCTGAAAGAATCTCGGTCGGAAATCCGACTCGCGAGAAAATAGTAACAAGCGCCTCAGCGACATGGTCAGCCGTAATGTCTCTCAAAGGAATGGCCTCAGGCCAGCGCGTCGCGTAGTCGATTACCGAAAGGATGAATCGATGGCCTCTGTCTGATTTACTAAGAGGACCTACTATGTCAACTGCGACACGCTCGAATAGTGTTGAGACTGGAGGCATCTCCTGAAGGGGTGCGCGTGATGCTTTACCTTTAGGTGAACGTTTTTGACATACATCGCAGCGCGCCACAAAACGGTTCACGTCCGCGTATACACCAGGCCAGAAAAAATGAGCCAATATCCGTGATTTGGTTCTGGCTGAACCTTGATGACCTGAAAATGATGTATCATGCGCGAGACGCAGAATGTCGCGACGGAACGACTTAGGCACCACGAGCTGTTCAATGGTCTCACGTTTATTTCGGAAATTTCTGTATAATAATTCATTTTTAATGATAAACGGAGAGGCATTTCGGTTCTGAGGCTGAACTTTCGCAAACAGCGGTTTTAGTGATGGATCGCTTTGTTGTTCCTTATAGAAAACTGTAGGCGTGACATTAAAATCAAACGCAGGGGTTTGTAAAGTACCATCCGGTGGACGTTTTGACTGTTGTCGTGTGGTGATACACGCAACGTTTTCGTTCCAAACTTTTAACTGGCCGTCAGGTGTATCATTAACCTGTGGTAAATTACCAATAATTAGATCGGCGACCGGATTTGGTAATACGCATGCCGTTACGACACCTGTAATGAATGGCGTGTCGATGTATATCTCCGCGAGACGGAATCGCTCGACGGAGCCCCCGAAAGTAATGCAGGTTGCCTGTTGTTCAATCAGCTGGGTCGGTCTGACCAGTGATTCCCTAACACCGATAGTGGTGCAACCTGAATCGCGTAAGACAGACGCGGGTATGGCGTTAACATGACCCTCATATAAGGTCAATGACCCGTGTTGATGGAGGGCCGACATAACCGGAACGGTGCCCGTCATGGGCGACGTAATTTCAACGGTACGGCTACTGTGCAGCCGGAACAATGACGGTGCAAGCATTTGCAGCTTCAAACTGAACCCTACAATATTTTGACGTATGACCTGGTTTATTGCACCGATAACACCTAATGCTGTCATATATATTACGTCTGGGTTGCATTGGAGGTGCATTATATGGATTATTATAATATGCCCAAGGAGGTGGACATGGTGGGCTCTGATAATGGTAGCCCTCGTTAACGTCACGACGGGGTGGACCTGAATAGCGAATAAAATGTCCCCGAGTGGGAGGTCCAGCACGGCTTGGAAAACCGCGAGCTTTATTGGGCGGCGGTTCGGAATATGCAAGCGGAGGCGGCGTCTGGCGATGAACTGGTCGAGAATTTCTTGTACCCATTGGCGCAGTTCCACCGACTCCGGCATAACACGGTTCGCTAGTTTTGGCTTTAGCCAGCGAACGATTAGGGTGTGCGGACGCGTACTGTTCTACTAAGGACGTGATTTCCGCTAACGTCTTAGGTGCCCACTCTTTAATGTGGGAGACTAGTTCTGAATGGCACGCGTTAAATATTTGGTCCTTCAGAACGAGGTCATAAAGCCCTTTAAAATTACCGTCAGCGACACCAGCCAGCTGAATCCAGCGGTCTAAGTATTGCTTTAGGCGGTCGACGTACGTTGAAAAATTTTCGGACGGTTCTGGCTTACAAGTCCGGAATCTTTGGTGAAAACCGTCCTCGGTGTGTTGAAAACGCTTTAAAAGAGCCTTTTTAAGGATGTCGTAATTTTTAGAATCCTCGATGTTGAGGCCATGGAATACTTCAAGTGCACGTCCCGTTAATAAATTTGCAAGGCACGAAGTCCATTCAGTTGTTTCCCATCCAGCGGCTACCGCGTGGAGCTCAAAACGATGAATATAAGAATCGATCTGGTCGACCTTATCATTATAGGTTGGAAGCTTTGGTTTTGCTTTAACATTATTCGTTGGAACACTTGGAGCCGCGGTCGGTTGGTTTCCTTGCAGCTCTAATTTCTTTAGGGCAATTTCGTGCTCTCGCTGAGCCGCTTTGTCGGCTCTTTCTTCTATTTCTCTTTGTCGTTCGCGTTCCGCGGCCTTCTCGGCTCTTTCTTCTATTTCTCTTTGTCGTTCGCGTTCCGCGGCCTTTAAGTTGCCCCCTTTTACATGCTGCAATGTCCACCATCTCACGTAGATGTACGGATGCCATATACATATATGTTGTTGTTATTGATGCTTATCTTGGTGGCGGTGGATGCAGCGGGCTGCGGTCGTCACAGCTTGAGTACAGCTGCTGTTCATGGCGTTAATGGCCAAGCTGATGGGTATAGATCGATTAGTCTTGTCTAATGGATACCTCAGGTATGCTGTCTTCCATTATCCGTCCAGTTTACCATCACATCGCTCACATTTACCGAACCTCTGAAATTACTCACCAGTGCAGGTCCATCGATCTTTCCTGATCTAAATGTCACTATAAATGCCAAAACCGTCATCTCATCCCGTTTTATGAAGCTCCAATTCACCCCAAAAAAAATCGTGAGTGGATTTGTCAAAGAATATTGTCTGTCAATATATGTACTTAACACTCTGTCGTTGACACATTCTTGAAAATCACTGACACTCATGCACCTATTGTAATCCTTGCACCAAGTAACGCAGAGTCTTATTATCTGTGATATAATCGGTTGGCATTTCGTCTTAGTATTAATTTAATTGGGCATGAAATTAAGGAAAATACCTGTCAAGTTCTGAAAAAAATAAAATGACGTGCAAAATTGTTCCCATCCTCTCACAAAATCGCACCTGAATGGCATGTAATGAAAAATGTAGGGATTCAGAAAATTGTTTGTGTACTCAGCCAATGTTTCATTTGTGTGCTTGGCATGAACATAATCAGGACTATGGTGAAAGCGAGTAAAGGGGACTTCAACAAATTGGCCTTGTACAATCCGAGTATGATTTCTGCAGGCAGTGTGACCAAATCAGAGTAACCTCTGTGGCATCGAACGTTGGAGCTGAACGGAATCCGTAAGGTATAAATGTTGCAATATTGCAATGGTTTCCCCCCAAAAAACAGTTTCTGACTCTGCGTGACTTTCGAATAGCTGGACGTGGTGAAATGATCCAGATACTCAAGTTGAGATGGGTTTTAACTCCTTCCCAAGAATTTCACTTCAAGTAAATGGGAATCTCCAACTTTGCCCTGGCACCTCGGTATTATGTAGCCAAGGAGGAACTGACTTTTTAAAAGTTTTCATCCATCAAAAAAGTCTTCATCTGCTGCTGGCTGTCAATTTACCGGAGAATAAACAAAAAATATAATTTACAGTTTGACAAGAACAACACAAAAAAGACAAATTGCCGACGTAGCGTCCGTTTTCTGGTCGTTGCTCTTGCTTGTGAACTGGATCATCTCTGAATTAGAGGGTCTTAAGTCTCGTTCAAACTGTATGTTATCAGACGGTCGCTAAAATTTTCACGGTAAAAACAAAAAATTAAAAAAAAAATATTTACATTGTTCACTTTCACTTTTAGCAGGACATATTTGAAGTGAAGGGTGTGGAAGGTGAAACAGTAATCAATGCCCTCGTTATTTCATGCATTCATCCCGGGGTATTGATCCCACCCGGGGTGTCGAGAAAGTGTCTTTACTTAGAAGCGTTGTCTGTTTAAAGAGGGCGGTGCCAGTCGACGGTACTAACAGTCAATGTAATCGTTAGTGTTTCCAGCCCACGTCTAATCGTTCCATCATGCACTCGCGCGACAATCTGAAGCGATCGATACAAATTTGCCAAAGTTCGATTTGGCAAATCTCCCAGAAAAAGATCGCCTGAAGGAGTTCATCAAAGTGGACAATTGGAGTCATAATTGTGTACACGCAATATCGCCCACACCTTTTCCTAACCCCAAAAGCATCAAGGTTTCCGTTATAAAAGAAAGCTATTTTTAGATCATGTACTGACATCGTGAGCAGCTATCGCTTCGGAATGGCAAAGTTAGTGATACGTGCAAAAATTAAAGGAGGAGTTCCATTTGAGTCGCATAAAAGGGATACTACAAAGACGCCACTTTAAGGGCGTCCCTGAGTGGAAGGGTCGCAGGGAAGGGGGCGGGGGCAGGGAGGGCGTCTCTCCCCCCCCCCCTCCCCCCACTCAATGCGAGAGGCGGGAATTAACACGCAGAACATAAACTAAATGGGCCCGACTAATGTTGTGTAAGTCCTAGTCCTCCCAAAAATCAAAGGCTCTTATTTCACCACCTTCAATGTTCATCCGGAGGCGTTATCCATCCTCTGCAGGATGTAGGCCTCCGGCAATGGTTTCCATTCTTTTCTGTCTGATATTTTCCTCATCCATGTTTTTCCCACTCTCTGTTTTATGTCGCCTTGCCATCTTGTTCTCGGTCATCCTCTTGTTATTCCGCCTGTCCTTGGTTGCCGTTCAGTGCAGCTTTTTGTCCACCTATTGTCACATGTCCAGCCCAACTGCACTTTTGATGTGTGCTCTTTATTTACCAAAATGAAATGTAGGTGAAATGCCAACTGCAGATAATCATGTTGTGTTTGAATACAGAGATTAAAGTCTTTTGTTTAACCTTGCAAGAAAACTATCGACAGTGAGCGTGGGGCAGCGAGGTCGTCTTTCTTTCAAAGGCGGTTGAGCAGCGGCCTAACTGCCTACAGAAATTTGAGCCTATGCATTATTTATGATTGAGCTGTCCACCCGGAAATAATGAGGATTAACACACTCTCTCTTCTCTAACGGCTCGCTACAAACATTGCCCTGACACTGTCATGAAACCAAGTAAATGTGAAGGACTTTACCGGAGAGGAGAAACTGCTTTATGTAAATTTACTAAAGTATTCCTTATCTTAAATACGTGTTTAGTTATATCAGAAACACAGAATACCGAAACGGTTCAACTCGCCAAATTCCGCCCTTCGACTTGCGCACATATTATCCATGTTAACAACACAAGAATTGGCACCACACCCCTTCATAACTGAACGAAAAAGACTAGTACCACAGAACTCTGTGAGTAGTACTTTCCATGTTTATACGCGCGCAAGTTGTGAACATATATAGTGAAAAAAGGAATGGTCCGTCTCGGTATTCTGTGTCTTGGGTTATATACATATAAATAATTGAAATATTGAGCTCACCGTTAATCAGTGGGAAAGATAATCGAAGGTTGGGAACCAGAAAGTTTTATCTCCAAAACAGTTAAGAAAAACCGGTTTGAAATTTGTAATGTTAATGAAAAATCCGACAGTTGCAATAACTTCAACACCGTCACTTGAACAGTTTTATTGGGTTATGAAATAAAGTCAACCAACTTGTGTCTTGGACATTCTATTTTGAGAGCAATGAATAAAATTGGACACAATACATTATGCTTAATGCTACTGACCCTGGGCACAATTTCTTCAAGAAAGTTATAGAACATTTCGTCACTGCTCCATGATACTGATATAATTATGTCAGACAAGCCATAAAGCAACTGATGGTTCATTGCATTCCTGAGCATGAGGGCTATCAGATAATATCATAGAAGAAGAAATACGCTAGTAGGAAAATGTTGTAATCCAATAGAATCATAATGGCATAAGTCACCAAATGGCAGGGAATAAAGCAGTTTTTTCTCATTATTTGAGTGTCAAAAATGACGTATGTCATTGATTACATCGAGAAACGACGATTTGGCAAATCAGAGCTGTCAGCGTTTTGCTGTCTGGCGTACGCATTTGAGCGCTACGCATTTGAGCGCTTTCATGATTGGAAGAGCGAGCGACGAGGTTACGTTCAAGACAAAAGCACTTGAGTTAAAATCCGATGAAAAAACCGCAGCGTTACATCTTGCAAAGAACTGGTCACACAAAGAGAAATGAGCCATTGTAGATTTGATGACTCTGGTCGTTAAAAGTTAGGACGCTGCCCTTCATTGGCTTCTCTTCCGGTGAGAAGTTAGTCCTACCTACAGTGTTCAACACTTACGTCTGTAAATGTGTATTAAGTGTTTGTGTGACCCACAATCGGCATTCCTGGGGGAAACGATGGCAAGCAGAGAGTGTCAAAATTCGAGATCATTGAACCCACCCTCGTGCATGCTCTCTCTCTCTCTCTCTCTCTATCTCTATCTCTCTCTCTCTCTATCTCTCTCTATCTCTCTCTCTCTCTCCTCCCTCTTTCTCTCTCTCATACACATACACGCACACATACAGATACACACACACTCTCTCTCTCTCACTCGCTCTCCCCCTCTACCCGCTCTTCTCTCTCTCTCTCTCTCTCTCTCTGTCCCGCACTCTCTTTCTTTCCCTGCCTCTCTCTCTCTCTCTCTCTCTGTCCCGCACTCTCTTTCTTTCCCTGCCTCTCTCTCTCTCTCTCTCTCTGTCCCGCACTCTCTTTCTTTCCCTGCCTCTCTCTCTCTCTCTCTCTCTGTCCCGCACTCTCTTTCTTTCCCTGCCTCTCTCTCTCTCTCTCTCTCTCTCTCTCTCTCTCTCTCTCTCTCTCTCTCTCTCTCTCTCTCTCTCTCTGTCCCGCACTCTCTTTCTTTCCCTGCCTCTCTCTCTCTCTCTCTCTCTCTCTCTCTCTCTCTGTCCCGCACTCTCTTTCTTTCCCTGCCTCTCTCTCTCTCTCTCTCTCTCTCTCTGTCCCGCACTCTCTTTCTTTCCCTGCCTCTCTCTCTCTCTCTCTCTCTCTCTCTCTCTGTCCCGCACTCTCTTTCTTTCCCTGCCTCTCTCTCTCTCTCTCTCTCTCTCTCTCTCTCTCTCTCTCTCTCTCTCTGTCCCGCACTCTTTCTTTCCCTGCCTCTCTCTCTCTCTCTCTCTCTCTCTGTCCCGCACTCTCTTTCTTTCCCTGCCTCTCTCTCTCTCTCTCTCTCTCTCTCTCTCTGTCCCGCACTCTCTTTCTTTCCCTGCCTCTCTCTCTCTCTCTCTCTCTGTCCCGCACTCTCTTTCTTTCCCTGCCTCTCTCTCTCTCTCTCTCTCTCTCTCTGTCCCGCACTCTCTTTCTTTCCCTGCCTCTCTCTCTCTCTCTCTCTCTCTCTCTGTCCCGCACTCTCTTTCTTTCCCTGCCTCTCTCTCTCTCTCTCTCTCTCTCTCTCTCTCTGTCCCGCACTCTCTTTCTTTCCCTGCCTCTCTCTCTCTCTCTCTCTCTCTCTCTCTCTCTCTCTCTCTCTCTCTCTCTCTCTCTCTCTCTCTCTCTCTCTCTCTCTCTCTCTCTCTCTCTCTCTCTCTGTGTAATTCCTCTCGTTTCTGTTATTGTTTTTCTTGTCCAGCGTTTCCTCTTTTTGATCCTGTTTCTTTTCCATTGCACATTTTCTTTGTCTTTCTCTTTCCCTAAACTCCTCCATTGTATGGGGCTGGGTGCATGGGGAGGGAAAGGGACATGAGCAGATCATGCAAGAGTTATTTGTTTGTTCAGTTGTGACATAGAGAGAGATGGGTGTTAACATGGCCATCAGCAGCCCATGAATGATTCAGGTATTGTGACGGCACTTTGGTCACTTGACAACTGGCCATCTCCTGATATCCTTTTATCAATCACACAGGTGGATGGACTTTCTGGACATTGACCTGAGATAGTATGGAATTCAGCCCAAACCCTCTGGCACAGTTAGCGGGAAAGCTGCACACTCCACCAAAGATCGTGATGGATTAATCTGGATAAGGTCCAAAAATATGGAAACAAAGCAAAACGTATTCAATCATTTAAACCACCTCCACATTGTCCCCACTTCCCACACAACTGAATTTGAGATACTGAGCACAAAATGTGGTATCTGCACTCTTGGTCTTTGAAAAGATCACGCACTTTTTCAAAGTGTCTCAATTTATTAATAACTGTTTTAGATGAATGTTTTTTGGCACAAGAGACAATGTAATCAAGTACACTCTGTAGTTGCGTAAATACGTTTATGCAGTGTAATCCAAACCCTTACATTATTTTTCACATTTCAATGCGGGTGGCTGGTGGACGCATTTTAGATTTGAGGTCTTTATTTTAGGAGGTTCGATGCCCTTGGCATTTACATCTACTTTACTTGTTTTATTATTTCTTGTTCTGGCGGGGGGGGGGGGGGGGGGAAGATGATATTCGCATTTGGTAGTGTCTCATCCTTTTCTATAATTCTGTTGTTTGTCTATTGTCTTGCTTATTCCTAGAATAATGAGACCGTTATGGTATACCGACGTGCTTTCTCCAAATTCAAACTATATTTTGATATGTTCACCAAGTTTAAGATAGGAACATCTGCCATAATGTGAGTGCAGCCAGCCTCCTAAAAAAAAAAAACAGTGCACGATATTGCAGAACTGCACACTCTTCTCAGCACTACGAGTAACATATTGCCCCAAACCCACCGACCTGAATAATTATCAAACTCTGTGGACCGGAGAAAACCGTAGATTTTCTTAAAAGAACAAATCTGCAGATTTAGATTGGTGAACGAAAGAAGAAGAAGAAAAAGAAGATTCAATAATGTGATTAATTGATAAAATGTAAACATAAGACTGTCCCTTCGCCACGAATCAAGTACAGGAATTTTGATCTTAAAAAAATCATGTTTTTACTTAAAAACAAGCAGAACAGCTCAGCCTAAGCCCCGGTGTGTAAAATGATGTTTTTCCAGAACCTCTTGAGTCGCAGTATTTTAACGCTGTGATAATTTAATGTTACACCGGAAAGTGCCACTTAAAGTACCAAAAGATGACACCGTAAGAAGAGGACGCTTTGTTTTACAAACCAAGGACGGGAAAAGCTGGGAATGTTAAACTGTTTTAAAAAATGCAACGTAGTAAAGATACGGCTCAACTTTCAAACGTGTCCCTGCTGAACCAGATAGGAATATGATGTGCCAACAGGTACATTCGTTCATCGCACACAATGTTTTGGGAAATGAAAACCTCGTGTAATTTGTCTCCGACTCCTTGGCGAAACATTTTTTTGTTCGCTTTTACTTAACCCTTTCACTACCATACCTGAAAAACTCTCGTGTATCCGACCCGCCATTAATGTAATCATACGGAAGGGGATCGTATTCATTAATAACCTTTGCCTTTTCTAGAAAGTAAGTATTAAAAGATGACTGTAGGTACCTGGAAACCGTTATTTTCTTTTGCAGCAGACCCATGTAATATATCACCCGGTGGTGAAGGGGTTAAACAGAAAACACAGAAAAGCCGTAAGTATTTTTGTTTCTTTGCCTGACCAAGATACCCGGTGACCCAATGCTTTTTTAATGTTTTTTATTATCATTTAAGCATTTTTCCCCGTTTTTACTAGAATTAATTCTACATTTTTCCCACTTGTCACTATTTATTGCTGACGTCGGGTTTTGCGAAATGCGATGTTCTCTTTGTGGACTTTTGTTTTGGTCACATTTTCAACTTACATATAATCTAGATCTGCCGCCCACGTTAGTGGATAGAAAAGACATTTAGATTCATTCCATCAAACTTTCACTCCTTCCGTTTTTCATTTTATTTTTTTTTTCTTTTACGTGGCTAAAATTGGAAAGTTGAGCTTCCAATGAGATCAATATCTCAATGCATTGAGTTTTATCCTGGCCTTTCAAATCTGGGTGTTAAAAATTCATGAGGATAACTGGGTTTTACAGCTGATTTGTTTGCTTGACATTTGGATCAGAAGCTGCTAAATGGCAGGGGAGTCGCTGCCCTAAGGGACTGTGCACGGGTCTGATGGAAACATACTAGGCAACCTTTGATTGGAGGACTCGGAGTGCAGGGTATTAAATAAACTAATTCACTTTCAGATAGTTTCCGATTTTGGATTTTGTAGTTAGGATACTGTAGTCGAATTACAAAGCAGAAAAGAGAGAGAAATACTGAGTTGAATTCGACTGCGGTCCACTAATTAATTATGGCCGGAGAAATCTGAGGCCAATAGAAGATATGTTAGGTTTTCTGACACTGTTTCCATATGACATGCGTTGTAAACACCTGTCAGGCCACTCAGCTATGGTGTTTGAGTTGAGTGTGTGTATGTGTGTGTGTGTGTGTGTGTGTATAGGTGTGTATGTATGTGCGCGTGTGTGCACCCACATAGGAACACGTTGGTCTAGAGGCAAGCTGCTCGCCTCTCATTCCAAAAGTACCGGGTTCGATCCTGGGTCGGTGCACATAGCCGCTCAGTGTATGTCAGTACCAAACAAAAAATACCGTGCATGCTTTACTCATGGACAGCCATTACTGAAAAAAAAAAAAAAAGTGTCATAAATTATATCAACGGACATGAGTAAAATTAATGTTAAATTCTAATCATATCAATTTCAATGGATATTCAACCCATGTGTATATCAGTGCCTATTAATGTTGATTTCCTCTAAAATGCATTATGATTTACAGGAGTCTAGAATGCATTTATTCATGTATTAAAATGATACCTGATGATACTGGTAAAACACAATTTACACTCAGGCTGAAATAAACTGTGGTCTTGTCTTGTTAAAAAAAAAAATGGGAGGTATAAACTGGACTGGTGGGGTATATACCCGTGGTATAATCTGGCCTAGCCCGGAGTATACTTGGGTGTATAAAATAGGCTAGTCCACTGTAATCTGCGAGGTATAGTATTGGGGGGGGGGGGATCTGGCCTGCTACACCGGCATTAAACGGGATAAACTAAACCAAATGGTTTGGCCAATCCTGCTCTTATTAAGATTCAACCGTACGCCAAACGGTCCCAGCTCCGAATCCTTGCCGTTCTCAACTGCTTGCTAAAATCTACAGTGGTGGCTCTCAACGGGGGCGATTTCCATGGAGTCGAAAACGAAGAAGAGAGGGGTTAAGGGGAAGGGGGGGGGGCGGCGAAAGCTCAATGGAGGACGATTTGAGGGCAAATGCAGAGCCGCCCCACTGACCTGCTCAACAGCACGTAAAGATGAGTTTAATGAATAGAGAGGGCCAATTTGTTTCTAGGGCACTTATAAAAAAGGCTTTCTGTTTTGTAATGAATGATAAACCCGCCCGTTGTCATTAACAAGGCTGTGTGAAATATGAACATCATTATCTGTATGTTGTCCGCCTTCTTGTGAAATGTATCTGTTGAGTTTGGGTAGGGATTTTGTTTTGTTTTGTTGGTGGAGCGGGGAGAGGGGCGAGGAGGGTGGGGGGGGGGGGTTGGGGGGGGGGGGGAGAGGAGACAATGGCATAAACGTTGGAGGCTAAAGGGGCAATAACTGAAAAAAAAAGATTGATAGCAACAGTTACTGATCTACAAACTTATAACCTGGTTTCGAGTGAAGACGCCGGGGCGAGGAAGGAACAGAAACTGAAACAACGCACATCTGGTACATGCACCGCTATCATGTGAATAGCAAAGATGGCCGTGCTTGCTGTCAGCGATATCACTGACATGAGGTCGCTTTAGACAAGCCAACCTTGCATGGAATTTCCATCTTGTCTTAAGTTACCAGTCCACTAATCTCACTACATCAACCCCATATCAGTTACCACCATGCGCTTTGTATTGTTTCTAGTATGTCACTTCTTATTTTTTATGATCATTTGATTATTTTATAATGATTACCAAAAGCAGAGTGTAAGATTATAATATACAGACGAATGTGTTACATCCATGGCTTTATTATGTAAACTGTTTTAAGGCACATGATGAATTGATAATCAAGATTCTTAGCAGAAAACAAAAAACAGAGAAGCAAAAATTAATCAATAAATTAATAAATGATCATCCTCTCACTGATAGTTAAATGTACCTACTTGTGTGTATAATTATGTACCTTTCGAGTCCATGTGTAGATGAGTGGATTGGATAAGGTAGATTTGATCTTCATATCGCAGTGCTCAAGGCAACAACTACACGTTTGAGCCGGTTCACAGAACCAGCAGGTTTGGCTAAATCGATATTATCTGCAACTCAGAGCTTGCGTGCAATCAAAAACTCAATCAAGTCAGAAAGACACATTAAGGCCACGGAAATGAAGGCATGGGTTCACAATATTTAATACAAATATCAATTAAGTCCATAATTTCAGTATTTCACTGACCATACTTGTGTCAGGAATCACGCAGCGAAATGTGGATGCTGAGGCCGCGCTAGGGTCTTTTGACAAGTTGTACCTTCGCCAGGAGCATCACCTTGTCTGAATTTTTGTGTAATTCGATCAATGTTTTTCATCTCCTTACCACCCGTTTAATATTTCAATACTTATATCACTCATCACAGGCCCAACAACAGCCACACTACATTTTAAAAACTAGATCTATATTCCACAATAGAAATTGTCGTTGTAGCTACCACAAGTCACAGATTTACAATTCTGCCCCCAGCAAGCTTTCTGACACTGAACCTGACGTCACATTCTCAATGCAACTTTTATGTAACTTTAACTTTGATGCAGAAACAACACAGGGGCAAAACGCCTTTTGTGATTTCTATTTCCAGTTCCCTCAATCTTCGGTCCACATCAAACATGTTCATTTAATCACTCTGCTCGGGTATTTCTACATGTCACCCCGACCTGTGTTCATTTACTTTCAGTGTGACATGTCACGTCCTCTTATTTACTGGAAGTAAACTGCAATGTATCCTTAAACCTTTGCATCTGAAATCGTGCTTTCAGAGCACGTGAACATCGCATGGATGAAACAGTAGCAATGACATCCAATAGCTTTATCAAGACGTTTCAGGGTGTCCGAATTTCCTTTGTATTATTCTCCCCGCGCGAGTCTTTATCAACAACTCCATCCATGGGGAGACTTCCCAGCCAGCTGAACTGAAACAAAAATTCATTCTGAGAATTACCAGACGTGCCTGGGGTTTTCCTCAAATGTTCGCCCCCCCCCCCCCCACACACACCAAAGCAAAACTGAAACAATTGACATAATACAATAAAAACAAAATCAAATCAAAATGTTTAAGGAACAACTACATGGTGTCAGCAATCGACAGATCTGGTGCAGCCGGAGTTTAAATCATCGGCCTTTCAAGAATGTGCGCATCCGTGCGACTCCACTCTGTTGTTTCACATTACCAACATGAAGTGATTCAACATACCCGGCGTCGGATTTTATATTTTACAGATGCAACTGCAATTTTCTTATCGCGAATTGGATTTGTTACCTTTTGCAAACTCTTACAAACAAGTAACTTCTGACAATTTCACATCACTGGGCCACGTGGACCAAAATATGTTGCACAGTTTCACTTCCCACCCCCCCCCCCCCCCCGGGACTCTCAAGAATTACCTATAAATGATAAGGAAATGGCAAGGTTTGGAAATCCGTTGTTCCCAGTGCATTTGAACAATGGTGAAGGACATGTATATGGGAATAGGGAATAAGAAAATGAGTGACCGCCTGTTACCCCCCCCCCCCACCTCCTCACTCGCCCCGCCCCGCCTTCCCAAAAAAAATTTTTTTTTAAACAAAAACAAAATGGTCGAAGGTAGGGAAAAAAAGGGTGGGGGGGGGGCGATATGTGCATTAAAAAAAAAAATCCATGTAAAAAGAAGGAGAAGATCAGACTTGCATCTTTGATAAATTTGGATGACACGGAGAGTTTACTTGAAAATACAAACACTGATTTCTTGATCTAGTTCCCTTTTTTTTTTAATTTTGTATAATTCCGCCAGCATGAGCCAAATCTCTGCATGACAGAGTAGCAAACAGTAGAGCAATTATCATTTTTGTTGCAGGTTACCTGACCCATCACTGTTGTCATTTCTGGCAAAATTAGGGTGCGGTCTCAGCAAAACATTTTTATGTTAGAGAAACTGAAAACACTTCGAGAGATCTTGCATCCTGCTGGGTTACTGGTCACATGGATCCTCCCGCTTCTCTCCCCCCCCCCGCCCCCCCCCCCCCCCACACACACACCTACACACATACCTGCAGGCACGACCACACACATACATGTATGCACACACACACACACACATACACACACATAGGCTGAAACGTAATCTCACCCATTAAACCGCACACAAGAAGGAAAACAGCCAATCACCTGCTAGCAGTCATGCCCAGGCCCGGCCTTATACAATCAAACGCTCTATAAGTTAAACTTGCAGTCTCCCGGGCACTATTACAAAAGCAGTGATCCTCCTAAAACACAGACTTCAACCCAGGCAGTGTTACAACAGATTTGAAGAGTCTCCATAGGATCACACCACTGCACTGATAGCAGTTTCTCCCTTCTCATTCGAACTTCAAACTTAACATCACTACAAAGCTACATCTGATCTGTTCACCATCTGACTTTCGGGTAAATTTATGAAATATCTTGCAGCATATTGTGATGTCCTCTGCTATAAACGGTTATCTTCACTTTGAATAGTGTTCTTGTTGTAACCACGTGATTCTTGTGACACTAAATCTATTTCCATAAAAAAAAAATCATCTATTAGATTTACCTGACACCCAGCAGGATAGACCAGGCAGCTGGTGTTTTCGATCTATCCCTAGCACACAGTGATGATAACATCGAATGTTGCTTGTACGTACATGTATTTTCATGACCTAAAAAGGGAGCTAGAACTGTCCTGACATCGGTACATTTTGCGATTTCCAGTACTTGTTTCAATATTCCGAATATTGTTGTGGGACAGCAATATTGTCTCATTTGAAGACAGAAATAAAGTTTAATAATTATGTATGATTATTCTGCCGTGGTGTGGTCACGGTTAGGGCTGGGCACTGTGTTGGTATTGATGACTGATTATCAAATCCACACTCGATGTTTATCTCATGCTTAAGTATGATTCAGAATAGGTGAATTTGCCAGCCCAGGACGTCTAGCGCGGCATCAGCACAGTACTAAGCTACGCTGCCGCAAGCAATACTTAAGACGCTACAAGCGGATGTATTTCATAATTTTAAGTAAATAATGGAACACAAGTGTTGTATTTCGGACATATTTTCTATTTAATGAGTCAGGAATATAAGATACCAGGGCTAGGGCCTCCTACAAACTTACAGAGATAAAGACATTCAGCAAACATTATAAACGCTCCTGGCTTCTATCTCTTCTCTCTCTCTCTACCTTTCTTTAACCTGGCTCACTGGCATGGCCGTGTACATGGACATATTTGTAATCCCCAGTTCTACGTCACTTTGAAATATTACAGTTACCCATTTTTGCTCATCCACAACTCAAAGTGCAACCGTTATAATGCCTTTTTCTCTGATGCACTGAAAGCTGCCAGTGGCTGCACCGCTGGATAAATCTTTTTTTTTTTTGTCGTAGTTATCAAAAGTGCTGCACATATTTCAAACAACAGAGGTCATATTATTATTGTCAAAGTAAAGCTGTAAGATTAGAAAGAAAACGCAGAAGAATTTTATCCGATACAACAATTCTGTGGATTATAGAGTGTTTTGATGGCGTTTTCACACAGCAAAGTCAAACCTGATGTTCTAGGATATTCTACCCCATGTCTGTGTTACATGTAGTTTGATTTTCAAGCCAATGATATAGTGACAGCTATCCTGCAACTAAACTACATGAAATTCCATAATTAGCATAATTTTATTCCTTAGTAATGCTATTTCCATGTATTGTTAAATTAACTGTAACCCTCAGTGACACCAAAAATTAATAACTTTTGTACTTCATGGATCCGTTTCTATATGGTCGGATATTTTCCATATTGTTGTATGAGATTTGAAGAGTTGTGTCAGAGGTTTGTTCAATACGCTGAAAACTGGAAAATTGCATATACATGCCCATGAAAAATATCCCCGTAAACGTTGTAATGTGAGAATCACTTTCATGTCAAAATCTCCAAGTCCGCATTTTGTCGCATACAGCGATATGGCAAATAACCCATGATATGTTGCTGCTGTTTGTTGTTAATATGAAAATTCATGTCATACAAATATCTTGTATCTTCTCAGGTGCTCAGCTGTTGACAATGAAATCCACAACGATCTCAGCCGTAATCTTCGTCCTTTGTTTCACGGGCTTAGTCTCCCGAGCGACTGCTCTCATTGGTGGAAACCAGATTGTACAGGCACTAGGGACAACTTCTGCTATGTGTCAATACAAAGCTCAACTCTGTCTCTTTGCATCTCCAACTGCCCAGCAGTATGCAAATGACGGCAGGTTTTGTGATATCGTCAACCTGAATGAAAACGGTGTCTCTGCTCAAGACTGTGCGGTCAACTCGAAATGTTTACAATCCGAGTTTAACGGTGTAAAGAATGTCGCCTGCGGAAATGACAACACAAATTCAGCCACACCTCAACAATTTGAAGATGCAAGAAAAGCCACATCTGCAGAATGTCAAGCCGCAGCCCAGTTCTGTACCACTGTGTCCCCAACGGCTCAAGAGTTCATAAGACAGGAAAAGTTCTGCGATCTTATGAATGTGAGAGAAGCAGGTCACACTTCATATGAATGTTTGACCTGGACGTGTTCACAGTCCGAGTTTGACGAAGTAAAGAATGTTGTCTGTGAAAAGTCTCAAGCTGAACAATTTCAGGATGCCGTAGATGCTACTTCTGAAACGTGTCAAGCTGCGGTTGGTTTCTGTATCAGTCTGTCTGAAAAAGCACAACAGTATCAACTGGAGGAAAGATTTTGTGATCTCTTCAACCTAAAAGAAAATGGCCAGTCCGTTCGTGATTGTATTATCGTTGCGGGATGTACAGAACCTGAGTTTGACGCAGTAAAGAAAGTTGTTTGTGGCACTGGGGCTTAAGCTGCAAGTGGTCGGGTGCCCCTTGTCACCATTTACAACTTATTCATCGGCATCACTTGAAATTGCAAGGCACAAAAATGCTAAATATGCTTTACATATGATTGTAAATGGTATCAGCATAACAATGTGCTAATCTTTTTTCTTTTATATGTAATGTTATCATGTTTATAATACCCATCCCCCCGCCCCCCCCCCTTTCCTCTAATCTGCAAAAAAAAAAAAAAAAGAACAGAAAATCCAGTCGCCTTCAAAACTTGGAAGATGTTTCTTTATTGATATTCCTGCTAACATTTTCTCTTATTTAACCCTAAGTCATGAAATTGAAGCCACCGGTTTTTAATCACATAAGACAGAACAAGTGAATTAAAATGAAACGATGGTCACAAATTTTTATCTTGAAAACGTTGTGCAAAGCGTCTTTCTTTGCATTTTGGGGTCTCATAGAAATAAACATGCCAATAGACAAGGCGTGGAACAGGTTCATTTGCCAATGTTTCAGTACGTCATTCTCATAATGAGTACGTAGGCCGGTAAACAAGTTGCTGTACTGAGATTGACGGAGATTAACAAACTCCTCCACAATTTCCCCCACGTCCAATGGCCACATAAGGGATTTTTACTTCTAATTTGTTTTCAGTACGATAGCGCCAAGAGCATCAAGCGATTTATCCATTACATCAAGAAAAGACGACCCTGTATTTTTATTATTATATTGGGTTTATCTTAATTCTGCACATTTTACGGGACAATGTTGATTTATTAGTACATGTGATGTATACTAAGGAAATAAAGTCTCTACACGATTTCGTCTGTATCACATTAATAATGGCTGCATTATTTTACTTATTCTTTCTTATGGTCCAACATTCAATCTCGAATCCACTTAGTAATGCATTTTTAAAATTACTATTTGGGACTGTCCCACATGTTTATATTTTATAATAATATAAATAATAATGATATATAGCGCATAGAAGCATTTCAGTTTCAATAAACGTTGCTTAAACATGAATAAAAAAGTTATTTGTTCTGTATCTTTAGTCCTCATTTTTTTTTTTTTAAATTTCCAATCACACACAGATGCTCCGAAACTTCACTTCCTTCTCTTTTCACTATTTGGAATAACATTCATCAAAATGTGTACCATAATTGTTGGCATACAATACAAGCAAATGCATCAAAACGTATTGATATTGAATGCAATGTGCACTTTTTCCCAGCAAGTACTATTGGATGGGGAGAGAGCTTCTTAAAGGAGGATCAAAGAGTCAAGACTACCCCAGACTGAACTTGGGTGACAAATCACCAAATTAAGATAGGGTAAGATGTAACTTTATTATCCTGTTTCCAGGAAATTTGTTGTCACAGTTGCATCAGTAGTGGTACAACAGTAAATACAACATCTAGGACCTACAGGTCTTTAACGCACACCACACACATATAAACAGCCATTAGGAAAAGCAGTAACAGCATTCTACATCAGGAAAAACTACAGCTTGGAATTGCGGATGGCAAAATGGATCATCTACAGCGCTCTCTGTTTGTTTTTAAATACTGTATCCATCCACTTCTTTGGGATGGGACTATCTGATGGAACAAGAGGTGGGAGTAACCATTTAGAATTGATCTTAGTTTCTCTATAAAATTATACGATTGTATAAAAAGTTCATCAAAGTTCACGTCTTCACTCTTAGTTATAATAGCAAGCTTCTTTGATAATAGAGTTGTTGATTTTGTTCTTGTCGTGTTCCTTTGCATTTCCTCCCCAGGCTGTAATACAAAATAGAATGATACTTTAGATTGTTGATATATAAAACACCTGAAAGAGTGTTGTATCTACATTAAATGATCTAAGTTTCCTCAAGAAATACATACGTTTGTTTACCTTTGCCTGAACTGAAGGTATGAACTTGCCAGTCGAGTTGGGGTCAACATGGATTCCATGATATTTATAAGAGTCTACAATGTTAATATTTTGATTATAGATTTTAAGCGGTGAAAGTGATGTTGCGTTTGTTCTGAAATCAGTTACCATTTCCTTTGTTTCCTTTACATTTAATAGTTTTCTTGCTGCTATTGTTATCTAGATTCCATAGCGATTTGACTCAATTTTGAGCACAATTCTGCGAAACAATGCAATAAATTATACAATTGAACCCTTTTCTGAGCGGGATTCGAATATGGTCCTTCTGCAACCATTGGGCTACCGTGGCATCAAGAAATGTTTCATGAACATTTTTTTTTCACACTATTTTACCACTCGCTGTCAGACCTCTAGACTAATACAACAGGCTTTCCATAGTCCGGATCTACAACAATACCTGCTGACAGGCTGATGGAATTTTGAAGTCCTTGTACTACAGTAATTATTTAGTTATTCGATTAAAATTTAGTGCCTGCCACACAGCAAACTGAACTCCTGTCAACAGAGGTAAATATCCTATTGAACATTTGATACAAGAAGATGGCAGAAAATAGTAACCGTGCAGAAACAACTTCAAATATAAATTGGCAAAAACTTCAAATACCATACTAGTAAAATCAAGTATCCTCAGTCCAAATTTGGGTGAAAATGACGTTTTCGTGCTCATGGTATGTTAGAGACAGTTACATAAAATTTAAAAACAATATTATTATATTATATTCTATATCAGTTGGTTTTCATTCGCCAAAACATTTGCCAGAACTTAAGGTGATTTTTCATATGTGCGAAGACGGAAACGGTAGCGGAGACTCTTTAAGCAGTAAAAAAAAAATGGAGTTTTTCCATGTGTACCGAAATGCCGAGCTAAGATTGGTTATAGCCATGCTGCGACTCCATAGTTTTTCTGTGGTTTTTATGATATTTCGAGGTAATATCGAGCACCTAGTCTTCTCGGATAAGGACAAACACGTCGGAAGGACCGTGTGCACGCTGCGCACGTTAAAGTACCTCGGCAGTTAAAAATCGGGAAAAGTAACCCGAAAAAGGCGCTGCCTGGGCAAAAATCGAAAAAAACCCACAAAAGTAATCCCTACTAGAAAAACACTCCAAAATAAAAAAAACGTGAATGCCAAGGGCAGCGAACCCCCTAGAATAACGATCTAACCCCAGGAATGTTTTTCCTGGAAGACTGAGCAAATATTTCCTTCAATGAGAAATTCAAAACAGATCCTGGAGCAAAAATCAGTCCTGAATCGGAAATATCTACTGACTCACTGATGTCTATTTATGTCATGTCTGTCTTTCTGTTCACTGTGATGTCTTTTCTCGTGCTCATTATCGCCTCTGAATGACATGCGGGCTGTCAAATGTTCCAGATTCAGTACATCAAATTAATCGCTTTTCAATGTTTTGTTCTCTGTCCCCTCACTTGCTTTGACAGTATATTCGGATCTCGTCCATTTATTTTTCCTATCTCACCATTGACTCATCCCGCATGTACCCAGACATAGATTGCTCGGTAGACAAATTCTTTGAGATATAAAATGTATCTAAAATAGTCAAATGAACACAAAAGCACAAAATTAATATTGATCACGAAAAATTCTTGATAATTAAGAAAGTGTCCCAAACATAGAACATTGGACTTTGGTGATTTGTTCGAAATTTGGGCATCATTCTGGACACATGAGGGTTACTGTTAGGACGATGGGACTGTTTCTGGGGAATACAAGAAAGTTTTTGCAAGCGAGCTGAAATTTCTAATAGCCACAAATTAAGCCAATGCCATTAGGCAGGTTGGGAAATACGAATGACGATTTTAATGCGCTAAAATAAGATGTGTCTTTTTAGGTGGAACTTTTATTTATAAAACAAACCAAACAAAAAACATTACTGACCTAGTTGGCTGTTTTTGTCTGATTTTGTGTGTGTGTGTGTGTGTGTGTTGTGTGTGTGTGTGTGTGTGGTGTGTGCGGTGTGTGTGTGTGTGTGTCTGGGTGTGTGTGTGCTGTGTGTGTGTGTGTGTCTGGGTGTGTGTGTGTGTGGTGTGTGCTGTGTGTGTGTGTGTGCTGTGTGTGTGGTGTGTGCTGTGCGTGGTGTGTGCTGTGTGTGTGGTGTGTGCTGTGTGTGTGTGTGTGTATCTGTGTGTGTGTGTGTGTGTGTGTGTTTTCCGTCATTTCTGTCTCATTTGATTACTGTGAGGCGGATCAAAATTAAGTGGAGTTTCTCTATTGAAATGACCGTTGCTTTTCTGTTGAAACAAAAAATGAACAGTGTCCGCACTCAATAAAAAAACAAAAACAAAACGTGTTCGTTGTTGATGAAGATGTAAAGGGAGGTAAGCAAACTAAACAGGAAAAAAAAAACTGGCAATGAAAATATAAATTAATTTCCTCCCTTGTCAGTTTTTCCGTTCGTGTACGTTACTATTTTGTTTACATACAAGGTGTGTCTAGATCTTACTTCTCAGCGTTTAAGAGGTTTGCAAGGGGTTAGAGAGACCCAGTGGAGGAGACCGCAGCTTGCCTGTTCTGAAAAGGGGGTTTCAGCTATCAAAAGTAAGTATTACTTCCCTTGAGTGGTAACTTTTAGATTGCGTTGAATTTTGGTTTTCCGGCACTTTGGCAGCTTCAGACATCAGCTGTACATTTTTGATTCAGTAGAAAAGAAGAATGAGGTCATTATAGTTTTATGTGTTTGTCGGTTGGTGTTTAGATCTTTGAGAAAAGGAGGGACAGGGAGAAAGTGAGAAATGTTCAGAGAATGAACATTAATTAGTTTTTTATATAAATACTAGTATACCAGTGTAAGGACCCGTTCAAAGAACAGATTAGATCAAGGTAGAAAAGAACACGCACAATCGGCACACAGATTATGTAGATCTAGGTAGAAAACAACTCACAACTGGCACAGTAACACCTGCATGGCCCGTGCGTAAGGCAGACGGCACAGAAACTCATGCCTTCAAACTTTGAAACGCAACCGGAAGTTTAAAATCGAAACAAAACAAAGGCAGAAGGGAGGCCATCATTGTTGAGGAGAAAGCATCATTCGATATATTTAGGCCTGTTTTCATTTATTACAAAATTACGATACTTCGCTCTCATATCAAAGGAATAGACATAGTAGCAAAAAGAACTATCTTTCACATGTAATTTTTTCAGGTCTGGGCATTTCTTCCTCGCAGCAGTGAATTTTTTTTCCTTGCTGTTTTTTTTTTTTAATATAGAGATACAACATGGAATAATATACATGTATAGATCGTTATCCCTAGTGCTGCGTTATTCTTACTCCAAGTTAAAAAGATGAGATAAGGCAAATCACATGGCACAACCAAGTGTTCTCTATTATTCCTACGAAATTCGTGAAGGTTTTTCTCATATCTGGGAGTAGATTCTAACGTATTAAACCAGCTGTTTTCTTGGACTGCAATAATGTGTCGATAACAAGCAAGTACTGAGGCAATGGACAATGTACAATGGAAATATAAAACCAACATACAAAACATGTAAATGACTGTAAATAATTGATATAATATTTATTACTCATTTTGTTTGATCTTTATCAAACTCGGTCATATTAAAGTTTCAGCATAGTTAATTAAACCTGTTATTAAAATAAAATAAAGTGGAGAATAATACCATGATAGTAGAGGTTTGTGAGGAAAATATGGCAAACAGAAAAAGGCTGTATGTAGAAAAGCGTCACGTAAGAAATAAAGCCAAAACCATACAATGAAACGCCAAGAAAAAGACAAGACAAATCCAGCTTTTTGTTAGAAACTTTCTTCAGGGAAATAAAAAAATCAATGATGACAACCAAGAATGGAAAACTAAAGAAATAAAACAATTGAACAGTACAAAAATTGTAAAATAATAATGAACTATTTGTAGAATAGTAAATCAGTATAACCACGTATGTGTCAAACTGATCTTTTATGTTGTTATTTTCTGTGCAAATGATAAAAAATGGAGGCCGTTAAACTGAAGATTCTATGGCCAAAAGTACAAAATGTTTTAAGAAATCAAAACTGAACATTGAAATTTCTAGTGAAATCAGGCAAAGTCTTACTATCCTTTTTTTTCTTTTAGCATTATTTCATATTCTGCGATGTTTGATATGCCAACATACCAGTGTTTAGCTATCATACCCAATCTGACGCCTCTCAAATGTCATTTATTTATTTGGACAATGGCACTTCTTTCACTCACTATCTTTGTGGCTTCGGTACTTTTTTTTACAAAGGGACGTCGGCGTTTTTAGCATTATGCTGAGAAAGCACTATTTTTGTGTGATACATTATTTTGATGGAAATGAAATCCACGGTACATTGAAAAGATACTGACGTACTTTATTTGTCTCCATCATTTCTGGCAGTGGACTCAGCAATCAATAAAGCACACCCCCTCCCCTCTCCCCCGAATGTTGGAAAATAAGGCTACTTTTAACACTAAGGACTTCAATTCTCTCTCCATCACAACAGTCATAATCTATATTAATAAAAGTGAAACGTTACGACAATTGCAGCGCGCCTTTCGCTACTCCTCTGTTAATGCTGATTCAATGGCCCTCAGATTTTACACAACGCTTAGTATAGACTGTCGTCTTGTCCCCGGCACAGAAAATAAAAAAAATAATTAACAACTGGCAGAATGTTTGTATTAGTTGCTAGGTTGCGACACATTGGCGTTCGGTCTATTTTTTCGGTAAATTAATGTAATTGAGATTGGTTCCGGTATAGACTGTATCACACTCACAAAACAACTTCCCATTAGGACTGGTTTGAATGATGAGATTGAGGATTAGACTATCAAGTATGAAACTTTGTGTGTCCCCAATGTGCCTCGACTAGGAAAAAGAAAGGGTCTGGAATTGGGAGATTGACGCTGCAGGGCCAAAAGTACAGGTTTGTGTTTTCAATATGCCTAGAAAAATATTACAATATTTCTTTTCCATGAACACATGACGTTATCACTTCCTGCGATGTGCAAACAAACTAACCCGTGCGCAAATCATAGCCATTTGACGGATGCTGGCGGGACGCGCAGAACGTCAACGCGCAAAGGGAGAGCAGTAAAACGTACCTAAAAAAACAAACAAACAAAAATAAAATAAAACTAAAGGAGCAGGAAAAATGAAGCAGGCCCATAATAATCACCCAGAACTGAAACTAATAAATCGACTTATCTCGGGCAGGGCCGGGAACTCAGCTAGTATTACATAAATAAGCAAATACTTGAAATTAAGTTCCAAAAACTAGATAAGAGAAACAATATCCATGGCTATGGAATACATGCGACTTAACTGGTCAAATCGGTCACAAGGACGAATCTGTCATTTGGCTATTTTATGGCTCACCGTAGAGCAAGACTGGGTGATCCTACATTTTTGATATTTTTTCCTAATAACTGTGTACGTCGTTTAGATAGACTGACTCAATCTTGTTAAAATTGTATGTATTCCTGTTCTTGGTTGATGAAAGTTTTTAACATGAAATCTCCGCTTTTCCAAGTCCTGAAAATCTTCAGTAGCGAAGAGTTATCAGCCCTGATTTTCTCAAAGCATAGCAAATGTGGGATGGCCCACTCTTGCCCTAAAGCGTCCTATCCACGAAAAACATATTGTAGACCTACATAACTGATAGTGACAAATCATAATGAACTAAAACTTCAGTCTCTACCGACACGACCCTAAGCCGAAAACAAACAAAAAAAGGTGTCATTTTTCCGAATTCCATCTGGGATTGTGCGACGTAAGTTTTGATTAAAAAAAACCGGGTTGCAAACGAATAATATAATCTTTCTCTACTGACTGAATGTCTTTTGAAGGCAGAAATTGTGAGAATAGATGCTGGTACTGTTTCAGATGTTCATGATCTGTCCCTGATGCTGCAGAATACTGTGTTCGGCCCTTTACGTCTTGAAAGACGATTTGAGCAGCTTGGTCTACACTGTTCTTCCTTCTGAAACTTTGTTCAAGGCAAATTCTGCCCATGTTGGATAGTCACGTTCTGTAGCAATATCTGCATTTTGAGGAAGGTGCAAGAGGCTGCCAGTGGATTGTCTTTTCTTTGTTGATTGTCTTTTCTTTGTTGACGTTTTGCCTGAAAAGCTGATGGCCTCTCTTCCTCCAGTTCCTCCAGTCGCTTCACTATTTTGTTGACCCTTGATTTCCATAATGTTCTGTCCTCTGCCAAACTTTCCCAAGAATAGGTGTTGTTGGCTCACTTCAGCACGATAATATTATTGAAATATTTAATTATTGAAATATTAAAAAGCATTCATGTAGCTATTAGAGTGGAGTATGTACTTTCTCTGATTGATGATCGATGATACGGTACCCCATATACGATCGTGGCAAATAATCTTGGAATCGCCCTTTCTTATTCGGTTACAATAATATAAGAGTTTCTTTTTTCGGCCTTTTCTGTGGCCTGTTGCCACTCTTCATTCACTCACCGCATCGCTAATATTGGTCAGCTCGCTCTTTTGTATTCAGTTATTGTTTGTCTTTTTGGAATAATCGGTATCAATTCCAGCATATCCCAAATTGGTTTCATCATATTCCCCATAATGGGGTTCGTCATACTCTCCATGTTCTGTGTCAACAGGTGTAATATACCCTCCGTCCATAGTTTGCTGTCCTTGCTCGCTTCCCACATATGTATCGTCACTAATTACGGCATAATCAGAATCGGAGCCAGCAGTGTAATCAAAGCCAGAAATGTTCTGAGACGAAGAAATATTCGAATTCTGTTGCTTTGATAAATCATTCGGATTATTTACATTTTGGTGAGACAGTTCGGCATCTAGTTTGTTTTCATTTTCTGAGCTGTCCATTCGTCGTTTTAGCCTGAAAATGATAACGGCCATTACAGCAATGATGATGATCGCTAAAACACCAACCACAACACCGATAATGACCCCTGTATCGTCATCTGAAGTTTTTGTAATGATCTCTGGTGTTATTGTAGCATTCCTGGAATTATCCGTGGTTGCTCCAAATGTTTCAGTAGTTTGAGGGCAAAAATCTGTACATTGATCAAATTCTAATAAACCTGGTGCAACGGTATAAATACTTTCTGCCGGGTATGTCCAAAGAAATCCCACACAACCAAAGGTACAAGAACCAACGCTCGGAAAGTGGTAAGATGTAAAGCGTTTTGCAGTTGTACATTGTTGTAATCTCATGCAATGCAATTCAGTATCTCGACCGTAAAGTTTATCTATATACATTATGCAAGTGAAGAGTGATGAAATGGCTGTCTGATTTGTCTCTTGTGTTGTATTCCCAACAGTTTTTACATCCAGTTGACCACCTCGAGAAATTGTTGCGGTGCAGTTTTGGGTTGTGTTCGCGCACAGACACTGGTGGAATCTGTAATGGAAACCAGAAGAAAAGGGCAGGGTAAAAATGATGTTCTGCTAATTAAGTCAGTGGTTTGTTTGACTGCCTGCTGGTCTGTCTGAGTTTTTATCTGTTTGTCTGTCTGTGTGTCTCCCTGTCTGTCTTGAAGGAAGGACGGAATTTTGGAAAAAAGACTAGAGTAACCAGTAACCCAAACCTAATCCTAACCCTAAACTGTTCCCACAAATCCACTGTGGAAACAAAACCTAAGTAAGCCACAACATTCAAAAAGCCATTGCCAAAAAAAAAAAAAAAAAAGAGCTGTAGTGGAACATTCTTTGTTCATTTTTGTCTATCTAAATGTAAGTCAAGCTCTATCAACGAAACTCAAAACATGTCTATAATTTAAAGATAAAGCTATCTGCTTATGTATTTGGGGCCACCGATAAGTCAGTGCTCCTGTGTGCTGGGCAACAATGAGTGTGGTCAAGTTAATCAAAATAACACAGAGAAGACCACGCAAAGTTAAAAGTGCCAAGGTTTTATGGAGACACTGGGTACATACATCCCTTTCGTTCTCAAGAGAATTGATAGAAGAATTTCATCATTTCGTACTGCACATTCTGACAGATGAAGGAACGTAGGACTAATAGTTTACAAATAAGAACAAACATTGGACAATTTACTTGAAATGATAGAGAGTCTGGGGAAGTCACAATAGCCAAATAAACCTGTGCAAACACAGAAACACCCGGGATGCTGACGCCAGTATCGTTACTGCAGTAAGAAAACTGAATGAATGACGGGTAGACGGAGAAATTGAACGACACTGACAGATTCGGATGTTCGGCGTCCATGGGATAGAGGTCTTTGTTTTTGTGGAGTCGTGGTCTTCAGTTGACGTTTGTTATCTTGTATTTCTTCGCCGTTACTTGTGAACACTTGCGGAAACTGTTACACATCGCACACACCAGATAGTGAGACTCTCTGAACACAGAGTCTCTTCTTAATCCTTTTCGTGCATGCGTTTTCTTCACCGCTGTTCAGCTCTACATACACTTACACACACACACAACTGCACACACACCCACGCATACACACACAACTGCACACATTAACATACACAGAAAAGAACGTTTGTTTTGAGGTCCATGCTGGAACTATTACTAGGACACGGTTGAACGTCGCCGATGTTCCGTGTGAACACCATTCCGTCACCAATGTACGCGAGTGAAACGGATGGACCCAGACCGATCTCTGGTTTGAACAAGCGTTTTTCTTTCTTTAAAACCCATTTGAGCAGATGGGTTACAATTTAATACACACTCTGAAAACAAATACCGATTGTTATCGACGGATATTGATGTTATATGAAAAAATAAAAAGATGTAAGTATAAGGCTCACCTCGTTCTCCTTTCAGATAGCAACGTGTTCTGATTTAAAAGAAAACTGTTTTTCTTAAAACTTGTACTGTGCACACTGGACTCCACAACAATATAATTATATCCACAGAATAATTATAATAAAAAAGACTTAAAACCTGACACCAAGTTCAGTATGCATGAACCATCTGGTCTTCTATCTATCCAGAATCTTCTGGAATTCGATCTGCGACCAGGCAATCACCCCTTTTCTGGTTATAGTTTTCTTTTTGTTTTTCAGAAAAGATAATTCTAACAGTCCCAGTGCATGTCATGTGTAGCAAATATTCCCCCCCCCCCTTTTTTTTACACGAAATGTAACATTAAATTAAAAAAAATAATAATGCAGTGGTACTTACTGTTCGAATAATTCTGGTCTGAAATACGGCTCCATAAAGAGGCCTGGTATGTCGTGGACGAACACTTTCATGAACACTGCTGGCCCTTGACCTCCTGCACCAGCCAGGATGAGTACAAAGGTCAGTAATTCTGTCGCTGTGCTCTCCACAACCATTCTCTGAAAATATCCAGTGAAAGTCGTACATTTGATCTGGCTGATGATCAATGACATTGACAAATAAATTGAGATTCTTAGGAGAGCCAAACCACAGGAGATCTCCGTAGAAAGAGAACGCCTGTGAAACAAGAACTTCGACTGTTGAACTGCTTTTTAAAAAAAATATTTTTACATTTTTTACAATATTAAACAGTATTATTTTGATGTGTGTAAGGGAACCAATAGACATTTACCTTCCCTCACTCAGGTGGCAATTATACAACAAAATGTCTGTCATGATTCGGATGTTGTTAAAACTCACGCAGAGAGTGAGTTGTTGTTGTTTACCAGGGCCATGAGAAATTGGCTGGTGGCCTTGAACGGTCCTCGCCAAATTATAGTTGGTGAGTAAATAAATGTAAAGTTAAACTGTTAGATTCACGCTTGTGGGTTTTAATGTTCGTGATTAATAAGTAATGGAGTAGGGGTGAAACAAGGTGGGGACAGTTGACATTGTTAAGTATGACTAGACAAGTTTTTGCACGTTAACTGGCTGGTAGAATAGTGCAGACGTATTACTACAGTTAAAATGGTGGGAGGTTTCGACCTATGAGATAGCTGAACTAATTGGGCCAGCGGACTAGCACGCTGGGTAGTTAGATAGTATATAACATCGTGTAACGTTCAGATTAGGGGAATACAGACGAGAGAAGCATCGTTTCGTGAAGTATCTCCGGTTGGCCAGTACCTGAACTGTGTGGTCTGAAGACTAAGAAGTCCTTGCTAACGGACTGACTGAGCTCTAGAAAGAAAGGTCTGAGTGGGCTGACCTTTGAAAGCCCACGCTGCGCTATTTTGATGTTCGCGCCTCCCAGTAGGCGTGAGCAATGGTAATATATCTTATTTATTCAAGTATAATAGAGATCGGAGATAGAGAGAGAACTACAGCCTCATAGGAAGACTAAGGAAACCCCAACTGGCACTCGACCACGAGTGTCCTGTATGATAGATCTATTGCCATAGTATGATTGGAATAATATAGCACATTGTTGATGAATTGAATAGTGATTGTGCATAAAATATAGTCTTTTGGCAACTGCTTAAATTACCTACAAGCCGAAGAGTGCTTCTGTAGGCTTTGAACGTACTGGGCTCTCCTAACATTTAAGCCCATATGATTTATGGAGAGTTTGCCTGGCGACTGGCCAGTGGCGACTCAACTGTCACTTTAAATTGATATCCAGTTTCGTATAATATACCTATTTACTATTGATTGCAGTACCTCCATAGCTACATGAATATCATTGGTTAAGTTATTAATTAGAGTTTTTGGTTTGAATATATACCTCTATTGTCTTTTGTTTTGTTATTAATATTTATGTAAACTATGGCCTGACCGGCCTGACATATATACGCTCTAGTTATTTAGTACTTTTCTTGTGTGGTTGTGTCCGAGTGTGAGTTAGCTGCCTCTCGTGCAGTCGTAACATCCCCAAGACCCTAACTCTGCTCGTGACATCTGGAGGGGACCCCACTGACATCTGAAGAGGACCCGTCACCTTCTGACATCTAGAGAACACTACTATCATCGGAAGAGGACCCCGTCAACAGCTGCAGGTCTACCACTCTAAGACTCCACTGTTATTTATGTAATTTTTGTAGTTTATAGTTTTGTATACTGCTGATTTTTTTTTTTGTTTCTCCCCCACATGTCTGGCATGTCCTCTCGTCATTGATCCTGGGACCACTACGAGGGACTGACAGCTAGCATCAGGAAAAGACAAGACCAGCGCTGTGGACCAAAGGAAAGAGCCAGTCCATTTTGCCCAGTTAAGTGAACCATCTGTATTTGTCTTCGTTTGAGGGGTTCGTCGTTCCAGCTCCCCTACTTTTGACAGGCATTATTATTTTCTTTTGTGTTAGATTAGATAGGCGGGAGGTTGGAAGGGATCGAGACTTAGCATACCTCTTTTTGCCAGACTAGCAGATCTAGATGGCGTTTAAAACGGATAGGAGATTTGCTTTGCCTTGAATAGTTCTGTAGGGACCTGTTATTCGTATAGATTGTTAGCGTTCTATCTTCCTCGTATTTTAGGAAGACGTCTCTCCTGTTCTTTTTCTTACCTTTCTGTACATAGTTTCAGGTTAGTCAGGTCTGTTGTCGTTCGTGCTTTCTGTTAGTCTAGCGTCTTATTGTAATTTATCGTTCGTTCTGTTACTCTTGCGTCTTGTTTGTAATGTATTACCTTTTTATATATTCATTATATAGTATTAATCTTTCTTGGTTACACTTATTTTTTTATATTTTTTTTTGATTACATACTTCCATTGATTCACGTGTTTTGACACGTTGAGGGGTTTTTAGAGGTAACTTGGCTTGGTGAGAGGGAAAAGTTTTTAAGAATTAACCCTCCTGTGCTGTAGAGTGACAACACTGTTTAAGTGACAACTATTATTGAATTGTTGGAATCCGTGCAGTGAGTACACTGCCAGTTCTTGCTAATTATTAATTTATACCGATCTCGTCTTTAAATTGACGGGCCCCCGAGAGGACAGTATTAGACTGTTTAGGGAGGTGACCTTTTTGTGTAGTGATGAGTAGTGAGTATTGGTTTTATTGTCGGCTGATGCCGCCGCCCGAAGGAGCAATAAATTGTCTCAGGGGAAGAGTCTGTATCAGTGTCGAGGTGATATCAATATAAGAGCTATGTGAATTATATATATTGAGGATACTTTTTTTTAGTCGTCTGCGTATGACGTCGACCCGAGGAGAGCAATAATGAGATTGCCTCGTGGGATGGATGATATTGGTATTTTTCGATTATTTGAGAGATGTTTGGCAGTGCTAACGTAGTACACTGCGTATTCGTGTTTTGAGAGATGTTTGGCAGTGGTAACAGAGGACACTGCGTGTTCGCGTTTTGAGATATTTTGCAGTGGTAACAGAGGACACTGCGTGTTCGCGTTTTGAGATATTTTGCAGTGGTAACAGAGGACACTGCGTGGTCGCGTTTTAAGTTTTGGAGAAGTGTGGAGTTGTTTTTTATACAACCGATTATGACTATGGTTTTCCGCGTTTCGTGGACCATCTAACGTAATACCGATTATGATTGTGACTATCCATGTGGCCAGTGGAGGAGTTACCTAAGAACATACCCGATATGGATATTGAATTGAACCGATTATGACTATATTACCGAGATGACTGTGACACTTGACGTGTGCATGGCTTGCGTACGGAAACGGCGCATTAAATTAACTGCTATCGCCTCGTGGCATCTCATCTATACCGGATTGGATGTTGGAAAGATTTAATTGTAATGTTATTTGAGATCTAGATTAGTGTTAAATGCGAGAAGCGCTACATGAAATTTGAACGAGAACATCAGACTAAATTATCTTACGGACGCTTCTGTTAGTGTTAATTAGGCTTAACTATGCCGAAATTTGTAGTTGTGATAGACCAGAATTTTTGTTCTCCTATTTAGGTCTGTCATATGTATTGGCGTTGGATGGGATTGACACCTCATTCAGAGACCGAGGGATGGTATCACATATTGTTCACCCATTGTGAACACTTTTCACCTACCCCTTTGCTTTCCTTTGTTCCAACAGCTATTTTACTGACGTCGACCCGTATTTTGGCCACACCAGACGTTGTTGCCCAGGGTCGAGGACGAGAAGTCATGGCAGACCAGGAGTCCAGATCCACTAATGCCATCGATGCTACTATAGTTATCTTTTCTTGAGTATTATTCATTGTATGTATGCATTCCTGATGACATTCGCACAGGATCAGTGTTGTACTCTAAAATTTTAGAGTTAGGATTGTTAATGTCTACGTATTTAGAGGTAAGATTTAATCCTCAGAGAGATATATACTTTTGGACGGAGCCGATTTTCATGAAGTTTTGTCCATCAATGATACCCGTCCTGTAGGTTTTTTTTTCAACTTTAGTACTAGTCTTAGTTATTACCTAGTATTCTTAGTTAAGTTCACCTTTCGAGGAATTTCTCGACTCATGCCTTCCCCTTACGATAATCATTTATATCGTTAAAATTGCAAATTTTAACTGGGGTGGGGGATATGTCATGATTCGGATGTTGTTAAAACTCACGCAGAGAGTGAGTTGTTGTTGTTTACCAGGGCCATGAGAAATTGGCTGGTGGCCTTGAACGGTCCTCGCCAAATTATAGTTGGTGAGTAAATAAATGTAAAGTTAAACTGTTAGATTCACGCTTGTGGGTTTTAATGTTCGTGATTAATAAGTAATGGAGTAGGGGTGAAACAAGGTGGGGACAGTTGACATTGTTAAGTATGACTAGACAAGTTTTTGCACGTTAACTGGCTGGTAGAATAGTGCAGACGTATTACTACAGTTAAAATGGTGGGAGGTTTCGACCTATGAGATAGCTGAACTAATTGGGCCAGCGGACTAGCACGCTGGGTAGTTAGATAGTATATAACATCGTGTAACGTTCAGATTAGGGGAATACAGACGAGAGAAGCATCGTTTCGTGAAGTATCTCCGGTTGGCCAGTACCTGAACTGTGTGGTCTGAAGACTAAGAAGTCCTTGCTAACGGACTGACTGAGCTCTAGAAAGAAAGGTCTGAGTGGGCTGACCTTTGAAAGCCCACGCTGCGCTATTTTGATGTTCGCGCCTCCCAGTAGGCGTGAGCAATGGTAATATATCTTATTTATTCAAGTATAATAGAGATCGGAGATAGAGAGAGAACTACAGCCTCATAGGAAGACTAAGGAAACCCCAGCTGGCACTCGACCACGAGTGTCCTGTATGATAGATCTATTGCCATAGTATGATTGGAATAATATAGCACATTGTTGATGAATTGAATAGTGATTGTGCATAAAATATAGTCTTTTGGCAACTGCTTAAATTACCTACAAGCCGAAGAGTGCTTCTGTAGGCTTTGAACGTACTGGGCTCTCCTAACATTTAAGCCCATATGATTTATGGAGAGTTTGCCTGGCGACTGGCCAGTGGCGACTCAACTGTCACTTTAAATTGATATCCAGTTTCGTATAATATACCTATTTACTATTGATTGCAGTACCTCCATAGCTACATGAATATCATTGGTTAAGTTATTAATTAGAGTTTTTGGTTTGAATATATACCTCTATTGTCTTTTGTTTTGTCATTAATATTTATGTAAACTATGGCCTGACCGGCCTGACATATATACGCTCTAGTTATTTAGTACTTTTCTTGTGTGGTTGTGTCCGAGTGTGAGTTAGCTGCCTCTCGTGCAGTCGTAACATCCCCAAGACCCTAACTCTGCTCGTGACAATGTCAGCGCCCAGATACTGCAAAGTTTATTTTCATATCTTTTGTATTATTCTGGCCAGTTTTCTAGCTAAACATTTCCAGAGAAATAGGAACGTAGGATCTGTGAAATGTTGTTGGTGTAGAAAACTGAAGAGAAACAGCAATTTGAAAATGTGCATCTTCAAAGACGTGCACGTTATTACCAACTCTCACATTTGCATTTCAAATTGCACATTCATCTGGTAATTCCTGTGCTAGAAAACTGGAACATTTATACCTGCACACAAAAGGTGTGTCTGTTTAGTACGAAAGTTGACAGTGTCACACCTCTCTCAGGAATGGTTGAATGACTTATGCCTCATAGTCATGAGGGCGGACACATTCGATACAGAAGGAGAAATAGGTCAGCTGGAAAGCATCGCTATTCGAAATTCCTCACCCGTCTGAAAGTTTGTATTGGCGGGTAACACGCGCTTGGAGTTCTGAACATTTATCTTGTCAATTGATCTATCTCATTTCATGTTCCACTCAAACAGCACATCCTTACATGGCGTGCTCTTTTGAAACAACAACAATAATAATAAAAACAATATCATCATCAATAACAGCAACAACAGCCACAACAAGCCCTAATTAACAAATTTTCTAAAACATCTTTAAAATCCAACTTCTCTTTGGCAGTTTTTGTTTATGTTTTTCTTTGTGTTAAATAGAATTTACTTCCCTTAGTATCAAAGTCAACTACAAAAGGTACCGTACTTACCTAGCACATAAACCTGAAGGTCCTGTGGCTGGTACTCAGGCTTCTATGTACCCCTACTGACATTTGCTGAGGTGTGAAGATCTTTGCTCCTGGAGGGCTTCAACCTGTATAACACAGTCTATCCCACTTTATCCTATTAAACGCCAAATGAAGGGCGTCGGCACGACAACGGACCCCTTGCGCCTTCCACCGTTTTTCAGTGAATGTTTGGGTTATTTACATTTGGTATTGATATTCAGCAATTTTTATTTCATTCACGTACAAGAAAAAGTTCCATATAAAACTGTTGCATTGGTAGAGCTCTCAAAACCTGTTTTAAATAGATCTCAAACTAATTTTGTAAATGTGTATAAAAGAGGCAGGCCAAGGAAGAAATGGACAGACAACATCGGAGAATGGACCAAGATGAAGTTTCCCACAACCCAGTTACTCGCCCACAATCGCCACAAGTGGAGCCAGCTGAGGCAGCGTTGGTCACTGCAGCGCCCTTACGACCCGGGCGGGTTATTGGATCATTGACAGTGACAGTGACAGTGACAGTGACATTGATTGACATTATAAAAGTCTCCAAATCAAATAGTAGATCTCTTTCAGGAAGGACAAGATCGGCTGCTGGTGCATGTCAAAAAAATATGTTTTTGCATCAAAAGGAATAGTGCTTTCTTGGATACGCATGAAATGCAGTTAAAATAATATTTATGCTTTATTGACAGTTGCCAATTGCATGCTGCGCGGTCGGGTTTACCTTTTCGCCTGTACAAAAAGCAGTAGGCGGTGGGGAGGGGGGGGGGATAAAATTGTGCTCAATAGACCCCGTCTGGCCTTATGAGGACAACTTTGTGCTTTCGACTTCTCTGAGACATATAATAATAATAATAATAATAATGAAGATCATTTATATAGCACCCAATCCAAACAAAACAATTTGCTCTAGGCGCTTTACAGTTCTCTCCATCTGCAACTCTCTCTCTCTCTCTCTCTCTCTCTCTCTCTCTCTCTCTCTCTCTCTCTCATCCTCTCTCTCTGGTAGACATACATTGTATACTTATACATAGATACACACACATAACATACTATAAGACAGAAATTAAAAGATAAAACAGCAAAATTAAAGTGAAATGAGAAAATAAATGGATTGGGAATGAGACTTCGCAACTGAAAGTGTTTTTTAAAAAGGTGGGTTTTTAGACCGGTTTTGAACTGCCAAGGTATCTTTAACGTGCGCAACGTGCACACGGGCCCTCCGAATTTTTTCGTCCTTATCCGAGAAGACTAGGTACTCGATCCTACCCCCCAATAGGACCAGGGACTTGAAAATATGAGAAAAATCCACTTTCCAACATGCCTGCACTGCCCGGGTTTAGAACCCGGGACCCTTGGCATGAGAGGCGAGCACCTTGCCTCTACACCACCTTGTCCCTTGGCAGTTGGAAATCGTAAAGAGCAGGCCGAAAGGCCGCTGCCCGGGCAAAATTGAAATTAATAGATTAAAATTTATCCATATCATCCCCCCCCCCCCCCCGCCAGAACAAGAAATAATAAAAACAAGTAAATTGAGGTGTAAATGCCAAGGGCAGCGAACCTCCTAAAATAAAGACCTCAAATCGAGACCGGTTTTGAATTTTGACTCGGTAGATGCTTCCCGCAACGATTTTGGGAGTGAGTTCCAGATGTGCGTCCAAGTTGATCTTGGATAGAATGTAGTTAGTTCATCCCATCTTTCCAGCCATCTGGTTTTAATGAATTTACTAACAGCAAGTTTAAAGTCGGTGAATAAATGGTCAAGCCTCTATCCTGAGGAAGCTATAACTTGGTCCACAGGGGGGAAAGGAAGTAGCACATAGGATTTGGAGGGGGGCGTACTTTTTTTCCCTATGAATTTTAGCAAATTCAGGAGCGGAGGAGCAATACACTCCCAAACACAGGACAGCTCCAACACATGCCAGGGATTTTCGGTGACGTTCAGAGTCATATCAGGCACAACCCAGAGATTGCAGCGCCCACGGCAGTGTCCGACAGTGTTCGAAATCCCTTAGCCGATGACCTGTGTTTGGGGATGTGTTGCTGCTTCGCTCCTGAATTTGCGGAAAAAAGTCACGCTAGCGGGGGAGGGGGAGGGCTAGTCATTTAGGATAGGACATGGTAAAATAAAATCCGACACACTGCATTATCCGGTAGGGAGATTCATTTTCACAGTACCTTTCAGATCACATACTGCTGTACACACCTTACGCATCATTACACAAGCATTCAATAACCCATTAACATCACATCACATTCAGTCAAATGGCGTGGAACCTCATTAACATGATATTTAGGTGTCTCTAGAGAGTTTTGTGGAGGGCAACTGAAGATGATAAAATACGATCGTTTACATCTTTCTCTGTTTGTCTTGATGTTTATCATTCTAATGCTCCTGGACGGCCTGAAAATTTGATCAAACATGGGATAACTACTCTCATTTAAGATAGAAACATATTCATAAATTTCTTTATAGAAGTATAAATTGAGCAAATTTGGTCGAGACTGAAAAAAAAAAAAAGGTTGTGTCTGTCACCTTGCGGTTTAGTCTATTTGTTCGTCCGTGTGAAGGTAATGTAGATAAAAGATAGAAAAAAAAGAGAGAAAGAAAGAAAGACAGAGAGAAAGCGAGCGAAAAGAGAGAGACAGGCAGAAAGAAAGAGACAGAGACGGAGAGATACAAGAGAGAAAAAAAAAGACAGGGAGGGAAAGAAACAGTGAGAGAGAGAGAGAGAGAGAGAAAGAAAAACACACAGAGAGAGAAAGAGAATAACACAAAGAGAGAAGGAGAAAGACAGAGAGAAAGAGAGAGAGAGACAGGAAAAGAGAGAAAGAGAAAGTATGCAGACAGCTCAGTTAGGAGACGTCTCTCATTGGAAAAGTGTTGTAAAGAACAATAGTGAACTGTTTGTCATAATAATTATATGAATTGCCCATTTATTTTATATGAAGTTCTTTGAATTAGAGATCAAAAGTAACTGAGAGGAAAATAACTATGCATTTTGTTTTCCTTTTGCCCATGGTCTCTTTCTCTCTTTCTCTGTCTCTCTCTGTCTCTCTCTCTCTCTCTCTCTCTCTCTCTCTCTCTCTCTCTCTCTCTCTCTCTCTCTCTCTCTCTCTCTCTCTCTCTCTCTCTCTCTCCCTCTCTCTCTCTCTCTCTCTCTCTGTGTCTTTCTCCTTCTCTCTCGGTCTTTCTCTTTCTCTCTCTCTGTCTCTCTTTCTCTCTTTCTCTCTCTGTGTGTGTTTCTCTCTCTGTCTCTGTTTTTCTCCCTCCCTGTCTTTTTTTCTCTCTTTTTTCTCTCTGTCTCTCTGTCTCTGTCTCTCTCTCTCTCTTTCACTATCGCTTTGTCTGTCTGTCTGTCTTTCGCTCGCTTTCTCTCTCTCTCTCTCTCTCTCTCTGTCTGATACTGATAGAGAGAAAGAGAGCGCGATCGTGAGGTATGTAACCATCTTTATCCCGGGGAATGCCAGGTAACCTCATCTAGATAGAAAGAGAACATTCCACATCAACGACCCGTCTATGAGGTAAAGGAAGAGAATCAGAAGGGGGAGGGGGGGGGGCGCTGATACTGACAGACAGAAATAGAAGACCAACACAGTAAAGGAAAAGGAAGGAAAGGAGGGGGGGAGGGGGGTGGGGGGGGGGTGGTAACTCTCGTGTTTTGCATTTATCCGGGTTGGTGTGACGCTGTAAACATTCCTGTTTGATCCAGCAGCACAACTGCCAACTGACGACGCTGACACACATATTATTATAACCCTTTAGAAATGACCTTTTTTGCTCTCTTTGAATAACAGGGGAAAGTCTATCGTGTAGGACCTTTCAGCACTGGGAACTTGCAGAGAGAAAACATTTCACTATCTATAACAATGTTAAAAGGATTGGTTAAACGGCGGTAACAAGTCATTGATTTCTACTCCGAGATATTGCGAAAACTTTCACAATTTCTACTTTAGATAAAACTGTTCTTACTAGTCACTTAAATTTTTTGCAAAACTGTACAGGATTACATCTTGTTCCTAAAGGGTTCTACTCCAAGTTTCACCCAGCCATTGGACACCTTACTCCCAAGGAGATTGATGTATTTCACAAGATAGAGACTTCAGTAGCTAGTAAACGAATGACAACTACCATCCATGTCCTTCAGTCTCATATTGCCAGTATCTCCAAAAAACGACACATCCATGCAGAACTTCTAAAGTGTACTATTTCAGGCCCCATTTTTCAATTTATCCACGGGGTCACATATAACACCAACAAGATCCTTTATAATTTATTGACATCGGCTAAGAAGAGAAAACTCAGCAACTTAAAATCAAATCGCAAGGTAGTTCTTGAAGAACACATTCCTGTTCCTGAACCATCTACAAATCACGTCAATAAAGTGGTATGCATTCCGGAGGACCTTCATTTGACGGAAGATCAAATGCATGTCCTCAGCAAAGGTCTCAAATTTATTCCTGCCCAACAGAAATATGACAAATACCAATCACTTAGAGATGTGCAATCTTACTTCCGTCGCCTTCGATTGCAATACCATTTCATGAATCACAGCTCACAACGTCATGATGATGATATGTTTACAAAATATGCTACGCGGAAGTCTGACTGGACCCCCAACACAGGTGAATCTCCAGTTCTTGACCTGTATGTCAATAAATGTTGGAATGACATCAAACGCCTACCACAACGCAAAATTCGTCGTTTCAATTTAACAGCATCTGAGAGACGTGCTTTACAAGAATTGAAAAACAGAGAGGACATCATCATAAAACCGGCTGACAAAGGTGGAGCTGTTGTTGTCTGGCGTAAAGACCTATATATCCAGGAAGGGGAGAAACAACTTCAAAATCATACTTTTTACGCCAGGCGTGCCAATGACGGCACGTCACCTTACAATGACATGGTCAAACATACACTCACTGATCTAGTTCATCAGAAAGAACTACCCCGTTCTGCACTCCACCTTTCATTTCATCCTAGCCAGTTGGGTTCGCCAACATTCTACTTGCTTCCAAAAATTCACAAGATTGGTAATCCAGGAAGACCCATTGTTTCGGCCTGTTCTTGCCCCACCGAAAAGATTTCTCAATTCCTGGATAGTGTATTCCAGCCTCTTGTCACACAACTTCCTACATATGTTAAGGATACTAATGATGCTCTTAACATATTTCAGCAAACGCATTTCACTGACACCACTACTAAACTTCTTTTCCTGATGGATGTCAGTACTCTGTATACTTCCATACCTCATGTTGATGGACTGAGAGCCGTTCAGTATTTTCTGGACCGTAGGCTTGACAAATATCCTAGTACCCACACCCTCCTCCGACTCACGGAACTTGTACTGACCCTTAACTCTTTTGAGTTTAATGGGGAATTCTTTGATCAAATCAGTGGTGTCGCCATGGGTACAAAAATGGGCCCTAGCTATGCTTGCCTGTTTATGGGGTACCTGGAATCTCTTATCAAGAGTGCTTACACTGGCCGTCAACCAGAGGTGTATATGAGATACATTGACGATGGTTTTGGAGTGACCTCTATGTCCCAATCTGAATTAGAAGCTTACTTGTCCTTTGTCAATGACTTTCATCCATCCATCAAATACACCTCCCATATTTCTACCGATTCCATCGACTTTTTGGACATCAAGGTCTCATTGACACCCACGGGACTGTCCACATCGGTGCATTATAAGGACACGGACAGCCATACGTACTTACATTATGGTTCTTCTCACCCGCGTTCTTGCAAGGATGCCATTCCCTTTTCGCAATTGCTCCGTTTGCGTCGTCTTTGCCAATCGGATGCAGGCTTTGCCACTGAAGGCAAGAGGATGTTAGAATTTTTTCGTCTTAGAGGTTATCCAGAACATGTTCTGGATAAAGCCTGGTCGAGGGCCCGTGATATCAGTAGGCTGGATGCCCTCACTCCCAGACAAAGGAGGGAAGATAATAGTATCAAACTAGTTTTCACTTATCACCCCCACTCTTTTCCTATTAAGCAAGTCCTCCTTAGAAATCTCTCTATCTTGAAGGCTGACCAGAGCCTCAATGACATGCTTGATGCAACACCTCCTCTGCTGGTATATAGACGATCCAAAAACTTAAAAGACATTTTGGTCCGGAGCAGGCTCATTCACACTGATCGTTGCGGTACCAAACCGTGTGGCAATTCTCGTTGCAAGACATGCACACATGTCCTTCAAGCGTCTTCCATCGAGTGCCCTTTGTCGACGTTCAGCATTAAGGAAGGCTTCACTTGCCATAGTCGCCATCTGGTGTATGCTATCTGCTGTGCCAGGTGCCAAATGTTGTACATTGGTGAAACGGGACGTCAGCTTCACACTCGGTTTCGGGAGCACCTCTGTGACATTGAAAATCGAAATGGAAAGCCTGTTTCTGTCCATTTTAATAGACCAGACCATGAGCCATCCAACGACATTCAAATTCTGGGGCTCAAATCTTGTCACGCAGGCGCTGATGTACGCTTTGAGACCGAACAACGATTAATTTTCCAGCTCGGCACTATCACTCCGCATGGCATCAATGTCCAACATTGCCTTCGATAATTCCACTGTTGCTAATATCAATATATATATATATATAAATTTCTTTATTATTATTTTTTTCTTTCATTTATTTATCTATTTTTTTTATTTTATTTATTTATTTATTTATTTATTTATTTATTATTATTTTTTTTTTTAAATCTCTTTTTCTTTTTCTTTTCATTTACTGCGACTCTTGACATTGCGCACCATCCCTGTCTTGTGCTCTGAGGCACTATATGGCGCCTTCATCTTGGTTACTAACCAATTGCGTCACTTCCTGCTTCCATGCTTTTGGCGGACGGACGTGCTTTGGTGCTGCTAACGAAGCAAGAACTCGCAGCTAAGTAAACTGGTTCACTTCGTTCCTGTTGAAGTCTTTTATTGTTCGTTTTTTTTTTCACTTGACAAAGGCGAAGGCCGAAAATTTGTGTATTTTTTGTCTTCTCTTTAGTTTGCTTTGTATTGTTTGGGTTTTATTTCTCACGCGGGGCTTCGCAACATACAACCTTTTCTTTTTGCCCAATTTTGACATTGATTTAAAAGGGAATTTTTCAGCTCATGCAAAAATAAGAAAAGAGAATTCGCCTGGCTGCGCATAAATGTTCAGGCAAATCATAAAAATGCCAGAGTGTAGTGGATAACGAACGATTTAAGATCTGAAAGACGTCGATGAAAAGTGTGTGAGAGATAAATTTGTTGATTTGCATAGTCGATATCGTTAACTTTATTAAGGAGTGGCACAACAGCGAGGTGTTGCCTGCAAGTTGCATTTTACATTATTTTATATTATGATATATTATATTCTTCAACTAGAATATTTTAAATGTTTACTCTATAATGGACTGGTGAGCCAGTCTTAAGACACGTTTGAATTCTATATCTATCTGTCTATCTATCTATCTATCTATCTATCTATCTATCTATCTATCTATCTATCTATCTATCTATCTATCTATCTATCTATCTATCTATCTATCTATCTATCTATCTATCTATCTATCTATCTATCTATCTATCTATCTATCCGCCGGCCTGCCTGTCTGTTTGTGTGGCTGTCTTTGTATAGGAATGAGGAAGGCCTTGAACATTTGAAGGGAAAACTCATGAGGTACAATAATCAACAGAGACAAACAGATAACGACACCATAATAAATCCACTAAATAACTCTGAATTGTGCACACGTGACAATGTTATCATATAACGTAGATAGTTTTGTTTATCAGGACCTCCACGTCTAGGCTAGTGTTGTTTTAAACAAGAGATGATCATAATGTAATATTACCACGCGAGACATCCAGTGTTGCCTGGGTCAACATGTTTTCGCACTCCAACCGTTGGTCTAACCTTCTCTATTTCTTCCTGTACTTCCTCCTCCTCCTCCCCCCCCCCCAAATTGCCTCTCTCTCTCTCTCTCTCTCTCTCTCTCTGTCTCTCTCTCAGAAAGTCTGCAATGTGCCTTGACGCCCTAGGCACTCGGTTCCGGCTCGAGGAAAGTGCACCAAACTGACAGCTCTTGAAAGGCAGCCAAATTAAAAAAAACAAAACACCACAAATGTGGAAACAGGTCACTCGAGCGAGGACGAGACGAACTGTAGCGAAAAATAGACGCGTTGCAATGGCTTCGTGTGGGCGGGGCCACAAGGGCCGGAGGCCCGAGAGCAAAATTGTAAAGGCCCAAACTTTCAAAAGATATAAGTCATAAAGTAGTAATAATTTTACTTAAAACGGAGCCCCTCCCCTTCACATACACACACATACACACAGAGAATGTCTCAAAAGTTTACACATTCTATGCATTTTTTCAACATGACGGGGCAAATCAACGTTGCCGTGTAACATTTGACAGTATTTTTCTCATTAAATGACAACCATCGTGTCCTCATGTAATCCTTAGCGGTCAATTTGATAACGTCTGTTAATGGCAGGATTTCCCATTTGATGATACCGATACTGTTACTGTGTAATGTTCCACAATGTGCGCATACACACACACACACACACACACACAAAACCATATTAAAAAAGCCCAGATAGCCTCGCTCGTTCTTCCCTCATTAACTGCCGTGTATAATGTGAGGCGACCTGAGAACCCAGGGCAGTTCTCACCTGCCAGGTTTTGATATAAAGGGCAAAAAGGATAAGAAAGTGAGCACAGGTCAAAAGTGAGTTCCTGGCATGAATGACATCTTAAACCATTTCTAAAAATTAGCTGGAAAGCATTCAATGATCTATGCACTGAGATCATTTTAATTAAACATTTTCCAACGCCTATCGAGTTACCTTCTTGCAAAATGCCAACTGTTATGACATGGTACATTGCAGATGTATATTTAAATACATTTGACTGTAATTACAAGAGTATTAGTAGGGTTTAAGGGGTTTTTTACTTGTGTAGTGGAAGGGATTCCGACAGTGCTAAAGATCCGCCGGCCAGGGAAATATAACCAACATATATGAGTGTGCCTGAGAAAACCCACATAAAGTCGGCAGAGCTGATTTTGAGAAAAACGGCTTTGAAGTGAAAATATGGGTCCGACACAAACTTCCAACTTGGCTGTTGTTTAAGGGACCGTGGCATGTTACAGGGTAAACTGTAGACGACCAGTGAACACTACTCACTGTGATCTCTATAACAGCTTTGTAATTAGAGTACGGTCTCCTAACAAGATCCAAAAACTTCCGACTTGGCTGTTTCTAGGGGACCGTGGCATGTTACAGGAAAAACTGTGGACGAGCAGTGAACACTACTCACTATGATCTCTATAACGGCTTAGTTATTAGACTTCGGTCTCCTAACAGCAATCACTCCAATATTACCTGGTCAATTAGCTATTGCCACTTATAGGATTAAATGCCGTTTTCTCAAAATCTTGTTTTAGGGGGGTTACTGACTTCAATTTATCAGAAATGTCTTGTCTTTTATTATCTGTACAGAACACAAAATCTCATGTTGCCGACTTTTTGTTGGTTTTCTCAGGCACACACACATATAATGAACATACACGAGACTACACAAAAATTAAACAAAACAAAAAAACGCCCTCTGGACGTTTTAAAATATAGAATCAAAAAACACTGTACCAAACCATTAATTACATGATACAATGTATTAGGCATTCTGTTCGATTGTCAGCAAAGACGTTTTCTGTGTATAGACCTCTCAATATCTACATAAAATCACATGGTAACATGATAAAGGTAAAGAGAATTAACATAAAACAATATTACACTGAGCCTGTTCTAACCAGTAGGAAGGACCCAGCTTTACATATAGGGGACGCAAACGTTTTCTATAGTGGGAATGCACGCATTATCTTGAAAGACACATTTGATAATAACCATTAACATTTGAAACAGGCCAAGTGTACTCTGCGTCAATCAACAGAAATTAATACTAATATTCCTTTCAGGATTGCCTAGAATATTTGGCAAAAAAATATTTATCTGTGGTTGTTCACACTGACCATTTCATGACTGTCCTACTTATCTGAAATGTACAATAGCATAATGTTATATAGTAATAAGCTATTCATTTTATTATGAAAAATAGTCCATAGCTCTATTTGTAGTTACGATGCTACGTATGTCACGTATTTGTAAACACGGAGATATCAGTTTATTATGGCCATAACACAACAGTGTTATCTTTCCTACTTGAAATGTTGGTGCTATACAGTTTCCATTTGTCATGGTGAAACAAACAGATAAATAGAATGATAAAGAAGTAGCAATGTTGTCATACAATGATTTTAAAGCATAGAGAAATCTACATCGGTATGATATATACATAGCAGAGTTTATCATAAAAACAACAACGAATATCTCATCCTCAACCTAAGTCGTCGGTGGCCAACACAAAATAATTGCCTTTGTCCCCGCTAGGATGATACTACATAATTTCAAGTTCCAGAAACGGTTTCATATTTTTACTGATTCAAAATTACCATTGACGTACTCACTGGCAGGCGCAACTCAATCATGTTGGCCCATGTACCAGTCATTGTAGCCAAACGTCTCATCAACACGTTAAACAAAATATAGACTAGATATAATAAGACGAGGCAGCTAGCGCCTAGCGTGCACATATTTCGCACAACCATCTATCGGCGAATGCGCGGAAGTCATGAACAATGCTGAAGTTTACAAAATCAATGTAGGGAAAACATTGAATTTTGTTCATCGTTCAGCTGTCGCTGTAGATCTTGATTGAATTCACAAATTTAGTAATTATAAACTCAATGGCGGTTTTTTTTGTTTTTTTTTTGACAATAGCACGCCATTAAATTTATCATTCTTTCAAGCACTTTCATCTCTGGCGCCATGGGCCCCGCCCTCTCACAGCGCGCAAACTGGGAGCACGCTTTTTTTAGAGGCGCAAAGAAGGACGTGTCTCAGCTTATTGCATCTAATATTATCTTTGATTAAATTATGGGAGACAAAGGTCATACGTCTATGGTGACTACTCTTGTGTTGTCGTTGGCACAGCAGGCAAGTGTGCATGAACAAGTGGCCTAAGGAAAAGACAGAATATTACATTTGACAGCCAAATGATTAAATCATTCGCTGGGGTAAGATGAATATTTGGTTCGCAGAATTTCGTTCCTCTACGGAGCCGAATATTTGGCTCAAGTGGCGTTGATTTTCCAACACAAATATCTAAGCCAACTTCTCATGATAGTGAATCCCATACTGGTTCATTGATTTTCCTTTATTTTAATGTCTAACGCATTAAGTCTTGTATTTATAGTGAGTGGAAGAAAAAACATCTTTGAACTACGACTAAATATCAAACTGGAGAGTGTTGAGAGTTCCTGTCCACACCCAGAAAAGTTACCATAGGGAATGAGTTAAAAAAAAGTATCTGTGTATTTGGTGGAGATTCATATAGCCAGAGCAAATTGTGGTTCAATTAGGTCAAATAAGTGAGCTTAACAACTCGAATTTGACCCCATTCAGTCAAATTGAACTTATTTAGACCATTAAATTTATTCCCCCAAAACATTTTGTACCGACATAGATGAGATTCTGACAACAACCAAATCAATCCAGGCTTCAGATTTGACCGAATTTCACCCTTTGAATAATATCATAGTTCGTTGTTTTTTTTCTTTTTCCTCTCTATCAGTGCGATTTAATGAACGCTTAACGAATCAAATGGGTAATCTTTCTGTTAGCCCGAGGCAGAATTTGTGAGGGTTTTTTTTTAGATTGTCCGTGAAGCAACATAATACATTACTGAACAGTTACAGAGCACCGATGCGCTAAACGGCGTTGTCGGAGGTATCGATGACATGATCCTGGGGAATTCCAATGGAATCGCCTATCGCCGGCTGCCTTACGTCATAGGAGTTACTGTTTTCGATGTTTTCATATTCAGTGTCCTTCCTTACCTTGTTACTATTACTCTCAACGTCGCTGACATTGGGTATCGTGTGACTTTCTTTACTGTTATCACGTGCATTACTGGAATAGTTGGTATCGATTTCAGAGTATCCATAATCGAGTCCAGCATATTCACCAGAGTCCCGTTCAATAGGTGTAATATAGCCATTGTCCGCATTTTGCTGTGGTTGTATAACTTTTACATTTGCACCATAGCTGATCATGACATTATGGAAAACCGAATCAACACTTTTATTGTCATCAGAAATCTGTTCAGATGAAGGCAGATTCGAATTCGGTTGCTTTGTTAAATCGCTCGCATTATTAACATTTTGGTAAGTCAGTTCCGCATTTGGTTTATTTTTATTTTCTGATTTTCCCAATCGTCGTCTCCGTCTGAAAATGATAACGGCCATTATAGCAATGATGATGATCGCTAAAACACCACCCACAACACCGATAATAACACCTGTGTCGTCATCTGACGTTCTTGCACTGGTCTCTGGTGTAGTTGTCGTATGCCTGGAACTATCTGTGGTTGTAATTTTTGCATTTGGCATTTGGCAATGATCTGTACATTGGCTATATTCTATAAATCCTGGGGCAAGAACAAGAAGATTCTCTGCCGAGTCCGTCCATTGGAATCCTACACAATTAAATGTACAAGATTCATCACCCGGCAAGCGATAAGATGTAGAATGCCCTGTCATGTCGCACTGTTGTAATCTTCTGCACAACAATGCATTGTTTTGATTCATTATACAAGTGAAAAATGAGGACTTGCCAGGGTCACCCGGCCACAGTGTTGTATTCCCAATGCTTTCTACATATTGGCTCTCACTGGAAATGGCCGCTGTACACAAGTCAGTTGTATCCGCACACAGACACCGGTGAAATCTGTAGAGAAGTGAAATGAGGGCCATTATGACGTTTGACGTTACGTCAGTTTTCTACTATTCAGTTGCAACTTCCTGCAATATCTTATCCCAGATGAATCTAAAATACAAACTAACCAGCTTGGGTTATTATTATTTGTAATAGAGATAATTATGTTAGCCAGGTTACATTTTATACAACATGATGTACAATGCATTTTCTACACGAAAGACAAACGTTAATTAAGGAAACATATTGCTGGGCAATGGGACCACAACTTCAAATGGTCATTCCCTTACAGCATCAGCAAGAGAAAATACCTTTTCTTCTTTTCTTCTTTTTTTTTTTTTCATGCAGTTCACCATAAAAAAAATTGTCATTTCAGTGATGAACATCTTTTGTGTAAATTGTTTTAATTTAAAAGAAAATGATAGTAAATGGTGCGATGGACTGAATATTTGATACGTTCTCACCAAACGCCGAAAAATGAATTGGGCGTCTAGGAGATCATAACACGGGAATTTTCCGTCTAACAAAATACCAGGAGAAAAAACGGCCAGTCTTTTACAAGAAATGTGCACATAATAATATGAATGACATTTTAGCCGTCTACAAGGTAATCGTAAGGAAAAACAAATCTAAACCATCATTATTTTTAAGATTTTCCTCTTTGGGTGCATAAAGGAACTTTATTCAGAAACCAGCTGGGATTCTTGGCCCACTGCCTGTGTGATTCTACTTACTGTTTAAATAGTTCTTCAGTGAACAACACCAAAGGAAAGATGCCTGGGGTTTCGTGAACAGCTACTTTCATGAGCACTGCTGAACTTTGACCAGCTGCACCTTTCAGGATGACCATTAAAAACAGTAATCCTGTCGTTGTGTTCTTCAGTTCCATCTTGTGAAAACATCAGGTGATAATCTAAAACTCCATCTGGCAAATGATCAAGGAAATCAAATAAATAAATACATAAAAAAATAAATAAACAAATAAATAAATAAGTAAATAAATAAACAACAACTTGGGATAGTGAGACCACAGATATTCAGAGGGAGAGATTCGCCGTCAAAAACGTGTATGCGCCATTGATATCCATCCACTATTAACATTAAACATCTGAGAATATGGGTATGTAAATCAAATGATATTAAACTTCCTTCCTTTGACTGCCTTTGTGCAGCAATACAAATCTCCCAAGACACTGCAAATCCTTCACCGACTTCCAGACGTGCATATCTTTAAGTTAGTTCATGTTACTTTGATCAATATTCTAATAAAAACATTTCCAAGTAAGAATCCTAAAGAATTATGAAAAGGTATTAATGTAGAAAACTGAAAGAACAGCAGTTTCAGCGTGTGTGTATTCAAAGACTTTTTATTTCTTTTGTAGTTTATGAAGTCTTAAATATTTTTCATTATTCTTATAAAAACACTCACGTAGAACATTGGAAAATGCATCCCTTCACATGTAGGCAGTTTGTTTAGTACTACATCTTACCTGTCCGCTCACCAAATGAGTCATGCAACTCTCTGAGATTGAGGTATAATTATTTGATGACAACTGTGCTAAGTACGAACTAGGTCAGTTAGAAAATAATGTTACCTACACCGTGTGCTGACAGATCATAATCTGTGTTGAAAGATGACACAGAAATTCAAAATCTTTCTGGCGTGAAATAATATATTTCACGTAAAGGGTACTGAAACCCTACGTCATGACGTGTATTCTTCTACAAAAACAACTTTTTTTAGTCGTTAATAATTATGCTTTAGGGTAATGAATTTCAGAGAATATCATTAAAATTTTATAGTTTTTGTAGTTTTTGTTTACTGAAAACAGGTTCTATTTGTTGGCAAGTGTGAGAATGAGAGTAGATTAAGTTTTGTTAAAGTGTGTGAGTGAGGCCAAATGATTTGATCTTTTTTCTAATTTTTCTTCAGCGCCTTAGAGCTCACCATTTTTTTGTGTGGATTATTTACAAACTAATTATCACATAAACGATCACATTAGTTTTACATTACATCACAAAGTTAAACTTTTAAAATAGAAGAAGAAGAAAAAAACACGAACTACTTACCAAATACACAAAAGACACCGTCATTGTCAGCACAAAAGTTCTGCGTCCCCTAGTGAGAAACAAGACCTTTGTCACCTTTATCTACAGAAGGTCACAGCCTGAGGCTTTTATACCTTTGTCAAATGAAGACCAAAAATGAGGTTACAATTTCAAGCACGGTTCATTCAGCTTACTCGTGGCATGGATACGGAGCGCTCCATCCACCATCCGAATCCAGGGCGGCCGACGGCAGCACATGAAAGCAAAGACTACACAGTCATGACCCCCAGCAGTTAGCTGGATCTAAGTGAGTTTTCAATTTGAGTTTGGAGAAAGTACTTCGGCTCGATAAGGCCACGTTGTGCTTGGGAAAGTCAGAATGACAGACAAAATGTAACAAAACGATAGGGCAGAAAGAGGCCCAACCACAAGTTCCCGCCGACCCACCCGGGGACCTAAGAAAACTGACACCCTAGTCAGTCCGTGCCATCACAATCTCTATCTACCCTTCTGACGGTAGTTAGATCGTCTTCGTCTATATCATTTCATTTCGTGAAGAAAGGGGTAAAATCTACTGGCTGCTTCAGAATTTATCCTTGTTTTTCCAACAAATAACGACAGACATTAAATAATAGTGAGTGTAGAAACCGGTATCGTCAGTCTTCTAGAATGTTCTGGTAAGCTGATTGTTGTATTGCAGTAAATCTTTTCTGTGCATTCTTAGGTTTTCCATTAAGGAGGAGAGTTTACTATATCTAATCCCGGGAAACTTGCCCATTCCTTCCAGTGTGAATGTCCCCAGCGTCTGAAGATGCCGTTTCAAAAAAAAAAAAAGCCCTACATCAATGATATCTATTGTGTTTGCTTGTAGTATGTGCAGGGATTATGCCTCGACCACATTATGCTATTTGTGGTTTTCCTTTTCAGTGTTCTGTCCAGTTATTGCCATTCTTTCTCATTAGTGTTCTCATGTGTTGAACTCTTTGTTTTCGGGAGATCTCTGTCCTTAATAGTTGCTCCTTTCATGTTCTTGTTTTTGTTTGCTGTTGTATTTGTGTTTTTATACTTGCTTGATTCCATTTGGGCAATGGGAGAGGTAGGGATTAGTTGTTTTTTCGACTTCCAACTGCCAAAGTATTTTAAATGTTTGCAGCGTGCACACGAAGCATCCGAGAAGACTAGATCCTCGATCCTACCTACCATAGGGTCAGGGATAGGACATTCTCCCAAATTTCCAACATGCCTGCACCGACACAGGAACCGAAACCTTTATCTATCTATCTATCTATCTGTCTATCTATCTATCTATCTATCTGTCTATCTATCTATCTATCTATGTATCTATCTATCTATCTATCTATCTATCTATCTATCTATCTATCTATCTATCTATCTTTCTATCTATCTATCTATCTATCTATCTATCTATCTATCTATCTATCTATCTATCTATCTATCTATCTATCTATCTATCTATCTATCTATCTATCTATCTATCTTACTATCTATCTATCTATCTGTCTGTCTGCCTGTCTGTCTGTCTGTTTCTATCTATTTATCTATCTATCTATCTACCTATCTATCTGATAATCTATCTATCTATCTATCTATCTATCTATCTATCTATCTATCTATCTATCTATCTATCTATCTATCTATCTATCTATCTATCTATCTATCTATCTATCTATCTATCTATCTATCTGCCCAACTATCTATCTGTCCCTTTCCACCGATCGGTTTGTCTGTTCACCCATCTTGCCTGCCGAATTAGCTGTCTAACCACTAACCTTCACCTGTTTATCAATTTATCTGTCTTTCAGTCCAACCATCCATTAACCGATCCATCTAAACACACATTCATACATCCACCCGTAATTACCTCGGTCTGTCTGGCTGAAAATCAATCAATTTTCTTGCATTTTCGATAGTTAGAGGTAAGGAAATAATAGAAACTCTATACCAATTCTACACAGGCAATTTTCCTGTGAACTATTTAGGAAGAGCTACATGTGATATTTGCTATAATACTCTCTTTCGTGCAAAGATTTTTCACTAGGCCAGTCATTTTAAATGAACTACTTAACTACGTCAATCTTTCCTTGCTGGCATGGCAGTAAAAATTGGTTTACGTTCAAGTTATCGTCATGATTTCAGAGTTATTTCAGTACAGATAATAGGCTGTCGTTATCATGTTCCAGACCCTAGGTAACGTATTTGACAAGTTGTAATGCACATTCTAGTAGTTGTAGAAGCCTTTCTGCACGGTGAAGTGTTGATATCACAGCAACCAGGAAGTTGTTTAGCTAAATGTTTGGCGCAATGCGCAATATTAACTTTGTCCTTATACCCCCCCCCCCTCCCCCCTCTCCCTCCTTCCACCCACAAGGAAATTTATGACATCCATAATAAAAAGTAAATAATGTATTGTATTTCTGTACTGGTGACAAGAAAAAAACACGGCCAGTCACAAATTTATTGTCTAAACCCTCTTTCTCTGCCTCAGTTAACACTCGAAACTGTGTACACGTGTACACAAGTCATAGACAGATGTTTTTGTTCATCTTGACAGTGTCATAGTTATGTCATCACAACAAGCGAAACTGGGTCATGCCGACCTAGGCTGGTTTGGCGTTCAGCTAAGGCCTATTTGTGTGCCTGCCTGTGGCCTGAATGACAGTGGTTTATGTGTGTAATTGTTCACTGCTGTACTGCTTTGTCATATTTTCACAACAAATGTAATTATGTGTGACCTACAAACATATGACAGGACATACCGTTGTCGCCGAAAGAGGAAGAATAAAATCAACGGTTTCTTCATTGCCGGATTTAGAATCATTGAGGCCCTGGCCTATTGAGAGCGTGGAAATCAACCAACAAAGTCAATAATTTCAGAAGGTCTCACCAAGACATATACCAAACCAAAGCCTCGGCCAGCCATAAAAAAAAACAACAAAAAAACCCTGAAAACTTGAACAAGGACTTTTAATTATTACTATCTAATGGGAAGGTATCTAAAGTGAAAAATATAAATTATTTTCATTGCGCTTAGTGATCACATCTTATGTTGATCATTTGGCTGGCTTACCCACGGATTATAATACAGGCTAGAAACAAATCCTAAATGGCTTAAAAATATGACCCTGATTAATTCCAAACGCCTTACATGGATACGTTGAAATGTGATAGATTAGGCGGCGAATGTTTGGGTTATGAAGACAATAACACCCACAGTAAGATTTGCGTCACCGACTTGTGGTCAATGTACCCAAATGTTATTCTGTCGCCAGTAAAGGGTTACTATGGCCAATGTCTCAAGCCTAATCCTAATCCTAACATTCACTCAACCTAATCCTAAAACTGTCTTCAAAAATTCACGGTGCAAACAAAATGCACATTGCTCCAACAGTGGCTGCGTCAACATTGTCATGGTGTATGTAGACGACAAGAGGGCCTTTTCTGTTATTTATAACTTGAGTATTTTATAACATTGTTAATGTCTGTTGAGTCAGGACAATGCAAAAAGGAAATAAATTGTGTCAATAGTCATAATTATAACTTTAGGGAATAACAGGCCCTCGCCACTGGCACCTCGCTGCCATAAATTGTTAGCTAGATCCTGGTTCAACAAGGAAGAGATCTGGAAAAGGAATTGCAAAGAGCTTTGTAGTAGCCCAGAAACCAAACTATAAGATAAGAAACCACTTTGAAAAAATAAAAAATTCTTTTGAGACATTTTTCATGGTTGGGCAGGTGACACGTAAACCTGTCAAGGGACAAGGAACGGAGGAATATGAATTTTAAAAAAAGTCAACCGACAACAAGTGGTTAGTTCCTGTGCAGTGTGCAGCTCTGTGTGTGTGCATAACGCCTTCTCTCTCTCTCTCTTTCTCTCTCTCTCTCTCTCCCTCTCTCTCTGTCTCTCTCTCTCTGTCTCTCTCTCTCTCCCTCTCTCTTTCTCTGTCTCTCTCTCTCCCTCTCTCTCTCTCTCTCTCTCCCCTCTCTCTCTCTCCCTCTCTCTCTCTCCCTCTCTCGCTCTCTCTCCCTCCCTCCCCCCCCTCTCTCTCTCTCTCTCTCTCTCTCTCTCCCTCTCTCGCTCTCTCTCCCTCCCTCCCCCCTCTCTCTCTCTCTCTCCCTCTCTCGCTCTCTCTCTCTGTCTCTACCAGCCCTCCCTTTTCACCATCTTAAGATGAAGCACCAGTTGTCGCCACCTTTCCTTGCTCCTATGGTAACAGTTTTCTGTGTTCTATGTGCGATTGTTCACTGGCATTTGGACGACCACCTCCGTTGAAACACCTACGCATCAAAATATGAAATAAAAGTGTACTTAATATGTGGCGTTCTCGTATCGTATTCAGGCAGAAAAGACGGACAAAGCAAACACATTTTTTCATGATTTTTATTTCTAAAAAAGCTTTGGCTGCAATAGCTAAGTAAACTTTGCTTGACTGTCTGTTTTATTCTTCATAAAAATATGTACATTACTGAATATATTTGGTAATATTTATAATTCGATTATGACATGAACAGTTTCTAAAAAATAATGGTAATATAACATCACCCAACAACGTTTCTTTGTTATACATCGTTATCAATATTGTGCAATTGACAGTTTCAGCCACTCCCAAGTCCACCCGGACTCCCAAACAAACTGTGGTGTTTTGCATAAAGGTCAGACATTTTACTGTTTGCTGTTCAATGCGCACTAATCCAGGGCTTTTACTGTTAGAGTTAGGCGCCTTGAAAGACCTTGAATTTTCAGAGTTAGACAATATAGGAAAACCATTGTTTGTAGAATGTCTCAATTTTTAACTTCACGCAGGCTTGGCATGGAATTGTGCCGTTCAGTTACAGATATTGGTATAGCATGATCATTTTAATTCATAATGAGGATACTGATTAGTTTATACGAAAATATAAAATACGAGGCAGAGCAAAAACAAAAATATAACCTTGATAATGCATAATCAGTATTGATGAAGTAGTTCATGAACATTTTCATAGCAAAAACATGTTTTATAATTCTGACTTTCCCCTGAGGAGTAAAAATATTCATCTTCACCACTTTAGCTTCCCTTTTCTTTTACTGAGTTGATAATTCTCTCTTGATAGGTTTATATAATGTAATACGCCTAAGCATCATCAATATTTTAAACCCACTTTTACATTGCATTTTTCTTCTGTTTACATCAAAGAGTATCATTTGCAGTTAACTGGATACTCCACCGCCCCCCGCCCCCCCCAAACGAAAAACCCTTTACCGAGTTTTTGCCGAGGTTAGAGATACCGTGTTTATGGTTGTAGTTAGATGTCCCATAACACGCTCTAATAAACATCAATAGCTTTCAACTTGAAGCACTTGGCGAGCCTTCTGTCAATGTTGAACAGATTCAATTATGCGTGCTGCTTTTTAAAATAATTATGGATTGAGCCCAATAACTATGACGAGATAGAAGGGGAAACGTGACAAACTTTGCTATTTTGGTTTCTTGTTTTCGTGTTGTTGATCAGGACACGAGCAGGAAGAAGTTTCGGTAGATGACGTCGGAAGGTCACGACAAGACTCACATGAGGTTTACTCGGGTTGGGAAAGCTGCTATCAAAATGGTAATAGTTTAACTGAACTTGAATATTTTATCTTTTGTTTTGCTTTGTTCCTAACACTAGGAAAGAGGACTGTACAAAGGACAAGTTCTGTCCACATTAATAAAAGAAATGTATCACTTGTAATTTCTCATTCACACAAAGCAAAAACTAATAAACATCACGGGGTATATGTACACAATCTCTGGCTTTCACAGCAAAATCAAAATTAAATCTCTGCACAATTTATACCTTATGTTAAATCGGTAAGTCCTCCAGGGACTGTAGCAGAACCTTTTAGAATTCACCAAAATTACAGTAGTTAACTTTGTCTTTAATGTCTTTAAGACAGTTCATACACAACACAGCATGAGAACAAATGCATAACAATACATGGTCATAATTCATTCTGACAATCATAGGAGGTTCTGGGGTGTGTGTGTGTGTGGGGGGAGGGGGGGGGAGGGGGGGAACTTGAATTATTTGAATGCGTTTCTGCAGAAGACTGGCAGACACTCCATGGATTTCAGATGATTTGATAATTTTCAGTGGGCTTTCTTCACAACATATTAAGAACATTAACTGAAATACACACGGGTCTCAGTAAGAACCATTTTGAAACGTTTATATAATTGCGATTCATTTTCTTTTTTAAATCGAATACATCTAAGTAAAATAAAAGGTGTTATTAAGGCCGTCAGGCTATACCTGACTCAACAAAATGAGTGCGGTGTGTAGGAATCCCAAGCATTCAACAATAGAAGCAACAATTTATATTGCACATTCTCACGACGACAAGATTTGAAGTAAAAAAGAAGAGGAAAAAAAGGGGGGGTGGGGGGGGGGAGCAATATTTACAAAGGGACTGAAAATCAATTGAATGTTAAAGAAAATATTCATACAGGAAAAGAAAATATTAATCTTGTAAGTCAATATAAAATATACATGTCATCTTTAACCAACATAAGAAATCCTGGATGATACCAAGCAAACTGAGATTTTCATTTCTCCCAATTAAAGCTTTTTGTTACTAAACTGCTTATTATTATAATCCGGGCATCACCACTACCAGAACTACTAATTATTATCAAGATCAGTTTACCCACAATGAGAAATTAGGAAGAAATCTGTCGATAACATGTACATCTTCTCTATGACGTTATCTATAAATGGAAAAAAAAAAAATATTGATTCTGCTGCAAGAGTTTGTGAAAAAAAAAAAATCGTCAAAAAAAAAGAAAAGTCTTCATAGCATTTTCTCTCGACACCCATGTGAGCGTCACACCATAGCAAAAGTCCACGTTCATGTTGTTCAACATAATTTTGAATGCAAACGTTCCAAATGACGTAACATTTGTCATCAAATTGCATTACGAGGTGAAATGTTTGAAATCTTAGTTGGACGAAAGCACAATGTCAGTTCGATCAGAGTGCATGTACATGATAATCCCTGCATGTTGACCAGTACAAAACTTGTTGTCGTCAAATATATTGTCTAACAAATCACTACGTCACATGCATTTGGCCACATCATAGTCACTGTTAGTGGCATCATCTTCCTTTTCCAACTCAAAGTAAGTGTGACTGTCCTCATTGGTTGTCCGTTTTTTATTGACCACAGCGTAATCTGGTACAGCATTAGTCCTCGATCTTTCCTAGTCGTTGGCCTGGAGTGTGAAGTGTGGACCTTTGTCTGTTTCAGGTCTCGTGTCGGAGAATGGACTGTTGGTTGTTTGTTTCTTGTTGACTACAGAATAGTCTGGTGATATTCTATCCATTGACGACATCTCGTTGTTTATTTGGTGTGATGACGTGTCGTTGGTGTGGTGATGACTGGTGCTGGTGGCTGGGTCGACATTGATAACCTCAACCGGATTGGCTGATTCCACCCATTCGGGATGGGCAAAAGAATAACGCGATTGTTCATTGGCCGCTGATGTAGAGAAGGCGGGGTTAGGGAGTGGCTTTCGTTTCTTGGGATCTTCCTTTGTATGAAGTAAAACGTTGTAGGGATTAGTAATGGGTTTTACGTTATCTCCGAGTTTTGAATAAACGTTTTTAGATTTTGGAGTTGTTTCGCTGTGGTCGGAATTTTGACTTTCTTCAACAGTATTGTAATCGTCATCGGTGATTCCATCCTGGTGTGTAGTTGTTGGATAATCTTGTCTTTCCGTGGTCGTGGCATCATATGGATCGATGCTTTCTGCATATTCGTAATCATCATTCATGACATCATGATTTTGTTTGCTTGTAACATTATTATGATTGTCCTGGTTTAAATCGATTCCAGAGTATCCATTATCGAGATCTGCACTGTCTTGACGTATTTTACTGTCATTGTGATTCACTATCCCATTACTCACATGTTCATCGTTGTCAACTATGGCATAGACGTAATCATCGCCTAAATTAACTTGATGATTTCGTTCCAGCCCGGTATTCTTCTCAGAGATGTCATTTTTCTGGTGTAGCACATTCTGGAGATTGTCCATGAGGGTTTTGTTTAAATGATTGGCTGTTTTCTCTTTATCTTGACTATCTCTATCACGAATTGTCTGTTCTGTTTTTTGTACTTGAGCATATCCGAATTCATCTTGTGTTCTTATATTTTTATAGTTTACGCGACCATTCAACACCTGACCTGTCCCCTTGTTACTCATGTCCACCCCAGTGTTATCATCTGATGCTTTAGTTACACTGTAGAATTTATCTGTATCTGTGGTCTTATCATTAGGTCGACTTTTTGTTGAAATTGGAACATGTGCAGTGGTGCTGGATGAAGGAATGGCAGAATATTGGTCTTTCTTTTTTCTACTCTGATCAAGTTGTACGGTTTTTTGAAATACATTCGATTTCTTTGACAAACCCGCCGGATCACTGATATAGTAGGGCAGTATTTCTTCACTTTCTCTATTAATGGTAGTTTCAACAATGCTAGATCTTTCTTGATTTGCAGTGTTTGATTTGGTTGACTGGCGTCTTCGCCTCAGTATGATGAATACAACAATTACAGCTACGATAATGGCCAGCAAAACTCCAACCACAGCACCGATAATGACACCTGTGTTGTCATCTGACGTTCCTTCAATGTTCTCTGATGTCGTTGTGGTATACCTGGAACTATTTGTGGTTGTAATTTTTGTACTTGTCTCCGTTGGCGCTGCCATCATAGATGGTGTTCTTGTTGATGTTCTTGTTGTCGCCGTTGTTGTTGACGTTCTGTGGGTGGAAGTTACAGTAGTTTTGGAGCAATGATCTGTGCACTGGTTAAATTCTAGAAATCCAGGAATAATGGTGTCGAGCTGCTCTCCCCGTGATTTCCAATTGAATCCTATACAACTGAATGAGCAGGAATCAATAGTTGTCGATAAGCGGTAAGATGTGGAATGTCCTGTAGTGGTGCACTGTTGTGATCTGGTGCAGTATAGTACATTATCAGGCGTGTCATATATGGTGCAATTGAACAATGATGAACTGCCCGTCTGACCTGGCATTTGTGTTGTGTTCCCAACGCTTTCTACAGTATCTGAAGCTAGTGTAAACGTAGCCGAGCAGTTTTTGGTTGTATCTGTACACAGACACAGATGAAATCTGTAATAGACAAACAAGGATGTCGTTTGAATTAATCATGAAATGTGAACAAACTAACGAAAAGTTATAGCTGCTCTATCAATATCATCATTTGATGTTAATATTGCCTTCCATGAGATAGGCTTGTTACAGTAAGTGTACTGAGTGGGGCAATCCATGCTTCAGGAAGGAGAAAAGATAAATATGACTGGTTGAAAAGAAATGGCAAAAAGTTTCTGATTCTGCAAGTTACTGTGTTCATTCGACAGTAATATCGGTAAAACCTATTCGCAGTTAACATGCAAGGAAGAGTCACTCGCTCTTATAATGTCTGAACCACGATTTAAAGTTAAAAAAAATTAATAATAATAAGGCAACATAAGACTACAGAATAAGGTATCATCGTAAGAAAGAATTCTGAAGAAAAATAATAGAAGATCTGCAGTATTTTCTCATCTTGACGAAATATGGTTGGAGATTTGTTTTACTTCGTTCAAGCAATATGCCTGATATATATACAAATTTACAGTTACATAGACAGGCGTAGGGAGATAGATTCAAGCAAGAGCAACTGTGAATGATGGCAGTTTCGTCCATCAACACAATGTATAACCCTTCCTTTGGTTTCGAGCACATCACAATATTTATATAGCTAGGTTTGTTGAAAAATTACTAAGAACAGCTATTGCGCTATTTCAAAACGACAAAATAAGTTTTATAGACCGAGCGGGAAAAGTGACGCTTTTATAAGCCATGGGTGTACACATTATATCCTGAAATTTTGGCCGATGTGTATTCTATATGTGTACAAACATATTGTTATGAACAAAATCCCAGTAAGATTTAAATAATGACTTCATATGACCACATCTGACTAATCATTGGTTACAGATAGATCACAAATGCATACTCTAGAAATTCTATTTTTCTATACCCCATGAACCTGGGTGTCAGTTTGACAACAACGCCAAGGGCTGCAAGGCTCCACTCGTTCTATCAAATCACAGGACACACCTTTAACTTCTTCTCACTTAAAATGATAAACCACTTAATTGACTGGTTTCCAGGGTATTCGTGCTGGAATCTTCAATCTGAAAATAATATTTTAATTCTCAACATTTTAACAGTAATGCCCTGTATCTATGACAACATTAATCCTGTACTATTATAGTCTTCTTTGTAGACCTTCAAAGAATCAGATTTGCACTAAAGGACACTCTGATATGCAATGAAGGAATTTAAAAATAAATAAATAAAATTGTGATAGACAACGTGCAAGTTACATTCATACTAAAGACGTCAATTTTCACATGGATCACTCGGCGAGAAGTCATAGAGCCTACAATTTTTGTAATTTACTTACTGTTCAAATAATGCTTTAGAAAACCGCACAGTCTTGAAGAAGGCTGTTCCACCGTCCTTTAATATTTTCAGGTCCACGTTTGATCCTTGACCAGCTGCACCAATTAGGATGACCACAAATGGAATTAATCCTCTCATTATGTTCTCCAGTGCCATTCTGTGTTAAACAAAAAAAAAAGGCAATAGTGTAATTTTGACGTGGCTGATGATAAGGATATCATAAAATATATGAAATGAAATTCACAGAATAGCCAGACTACAGGATTAATACTTGAATAATAACAAAAAGCCACCATGTCCTGGAGTAAAAGTACAAAGTAAGACAAAAATTAATTTATAGCAAGTTAAATAATTATTTGAACTGATTGTCTTACCCAGTACATAGCGCTCAAAGTCCTTGTTCCCACTAAAACGTCTGTTACTCCACTGGCGCTTGCTACACTCTGAAACGTATTTTAACCATGTCACGCAGGAAGTGAGAAACACGCATCACAAAGTTAGCCTTCTTTTATCAGCTATAACATACAAAAGTTACCTGCACTGGCTTGTTGACACAGCGGCACAGGATTATTTCTTTGTACTGAAGTCGTAGTCCTATGGGCCAGCATGGTTGACCTAACTGTCTGTCTGTCTGCCCGTCTGTCTGTGTGTCTGTGTATCTGTCTGTGTGTCTGTATGTCTGTCTGTGTATTGTCTGTCTGTGTATCTGTCTGTCTGTGTATCTGTCTGTCTGTGTATCTGTCTGTCTGTGTATCTGTCTGGCTGCGTGTCTGTCTGGCTGTGTGTCTGGCTGTGTGTCTGTCTGTCTGTGTCTGTGTCTGTCTGTGTCTGTCTGTCTGCCTGCCTGCCTGCCTGCCTGCCTGCCTGTCTATCTATCCAATCTATCTATCTTTTTATCTGTCTATCAATAATAATTATAATAAATAAATATATTAATAAATCTCACTCCTCAAGAAAGTAGATTACATATGAACAAACTCAATGTGTTATAACGCGTGAATCACTTTGTCACAAATCCCAGACTGGGAGATGTAATAAGTTATGACAGGACAACAATCACGAACAAACAAGTTAACACTTAACAGAACAATCCATCAGACTCACACATTTATTAAACATAATTATACATATAATAGCGCAATTACATATATTATATTATTGAAATGACTGCCGTACAACGGTCTTATTCTCACACACACGCTCCCTCGGATCCACAATCCGGTCGTTACTCCTAAAGGCTCTTCGGCCTCAGCCTCTCCCCTCAGGGTCTTAATAGTACCTTAATAAGTTACGGGCACCGCAGTCTCTCAATATCCCCTTCCTATTGTCATACACCTTAACACTCCCCTAGCACCTCCGCAGGGCAATAACACATTATTATTTCCATAGCCATCAACATGGCAACAACATAGTATCAGTTCACTAGCCTATCAACATGGCAACAACATAGTATCAGTTCACTAGCCTATCAACATGGCAACAATATAGTCTCTCATTCACTCTCATATCTACGTCCCTGTCCGTGGCCTGACTGCCACGACTTTATGTGCCTCTACTGTCCTGCACTGACAGCCTCACTTCTGGCCTATGTGTGGCCTCCGGCCCTACGCTGGCCTATCCCCTGTGCTCATCGAGGTGGCTCTGCGGCCCGTCCCCGACACCTACAAGAATAACATTACATTGGTATAATACCCTACCATTTCTATTCACTCCACCTCTCCTTACAATCCATGAAGCGTACACACACTAGTTCACCTTTCCCTCACCACACATCTTACGGTAACACACCTCCATCGGAGTACACACTACTCACTCGCGCTACAAATCCATGAACTCACTTTCATCTATCGCTCATGGCGCACATTGCTATATCCAATATCAAGGACTTCCACATTCCTCACATATACTTATTCACATCATGGTAATAGACGAATATAATATAATACATCAATCATAATAATCAATCAACGTTCTACATACCAGTCGTAACTGGAAAGACTCTTCCACTAGTCTTCTCGACTGCTTCCCCTTTATGTCCGCCCGATGGGCTTTTATTCACAGGTCCGATCCCTAGGACCTTCTAACTTGCAGTGATAGTAATACCGCGCTTTCGCCTCCTTCAGACCCCGCCCCCACTACTACTCACAACAGCACGCTTAACTTGCTGTCTACTGTGAGCCTTTCTTACTCTACACCCGCTCTGTAGCAATCCCCTTAATTGCACTCACTCCACTCGTGACATCATCCCCCACCCCAAAAAAATTAATGCAATTAATTTCAAATCGCATCAAGATGACTGTCAACGAGTGAGCGTGAGCAATACCTACACTAAAAAAACTGACCTAGCAGTTCCCCTAGTATATAAAATACCGAAATCAGGGGAAAATATGGGGATCCGTATGGCCTGCAATATGCATATATGTGTCACATCCTGAATAGCTAACTAACCACAATACTTAATACAGAATCAAAAACCATTCAACCTATCAACCATTCTTCATATCATATTTATAATGTCAATATTTTAAAGTCGACTCATTCACACAGATCCTGTCAATGTTCCTGTCCTCCGATGTATAAGCTCCTGAAATCTTGCCCTAGGCTCGACTAAGGTAGTCGGCGATATGATTGCTGGTTCCTGGAATTGGTTGAATAACGAAGGTATACGGCTGCAAAGCCAATGCCCATCTAGACAAGCGTGGGCTGGACGAACGATTCTTCGACAAAAATGTCAGTGGCTTGTGGTCCGTCTGGATACAAAATTCTCGTCCCATGAGATAACGTCCTAGTTTCTGGACGGACCAGACAATGGCAAGACACTCACGCTCTATCACAGAATACTTTCTTTCTCTCTGCAATAACTTCCTACTGACATAACATACAGGATGGAGACATTCGTTCTTCTCCTGTAGAAGACAAGCGCCGACACCAGAGTCCGACGCATCCGTTCTGAGGATAAAATTAGATCGAAAATCGGGTAATATCAAAATGGGTGACGATGATAATGCTGTCACCAAATTATCAAATGATGTCTGACATTCAGACGTCCACTGGACCTTATCGGGTTGTCCCTTCTTAGTAAGGTCAGTAAGAGAAGATGACAAGGAGGAAAAATTTGGAATGAACTTTCTGTAATAATTTAAAATTCCTACTAAGCTTCTGACTTGTTTCTTTGTTTTAGGGATTTGCAACCCTACTAACTTGTCAATTTTTGTTTCTTCAGGTCTCTGAACACCTCTACCCACGATATGTCCTAAGAATATTATCTCTGGACATGCCAAATCCATCTTTGCGGGTTTAGCAGTTAACCCAAAATGACGTAATCGTTGAAAAATTACTGTTAGTGTCTGAATATGATCAGACCATGTCGACGTATGACATGCTATATCGTCAAAGAATGACACGACATTAGGTATGTCCTTTAACACTAGTACGAGAATAGCGATACTCTGGTCTCTGATGAAACCTCTGCAGCATATCAACGTGGAAAACCTTTACTGATCCATCAATGTGGATAGCGTAATCTACCTTCGAAACAATTCGCTCAATAACATAAGGACCTTTCCATGTCATCAATAACTTATTATGGTCCGTAGGTAACAACAACAGAACCTTGTCTCCTGGCTTAAAATTTCTCAGTTTGGACCCTCTATCTTTATAGTTCTTTGCTCTTGCTGAAGCGATACTAGACGCTTCTTCTGCTATAGTGCGCGCTGAAGATAATCTTTCTCTTAAATCAACAAGGTCTATCGAAACCTTTTTAAACGGTTCCGAAACCGTGGGGATCTTTTGAAGAGGAGCCTGGGGTGAACGACCCTTATGCGTCGTCTTTTGGCACGCACTGCACGTCTTACAATACAGCCGTACATCTCTGTATACTGACGGCCAATAAGAATCTTTCAGAACTGTCTGCTTGGTTCTAGTACTTCCCATATGACCCGCTAATGGGACATCATGGGCCAGACGCAATACTGTAGCAATTAACGACCGTGGCACGACGACCTGCTTTTGAACGGACGCCACCGCGACGTACATACGGAACAGAATGCCCCCCTGGACAAAAAAGGAGGACGACCCGTTCTTATATCTCCTCGTTTTCTCGGTTCGCGCTTCCCCAAAACATGGGTTTAATGATGGATCCTCCCTTTGTAATCTCGCCAAGCGCTCCGGCGTGATATCTAGGTTGACCGCTGGCGTCGCCAAAGGTCTAATCTTATCTTTATCCGCTACCCGTCGACGTGTTTCGACCGCGGCGCAAAAGTCAATACCTTTTGATTGCGACCATGCTTGCACGTTCTCATCGGACGGGGAACCTACCCGGGATACATTCCCAATGATGAGCTGGGCGCCTGGAAAACAACCAACGACTGCTTCGACTTCCCCGCTAAGGAAAGGTGTATCTATCATTATTCTTGCCATGGGTAATTTCTCAATGGCCCCCGAAAATTGGATGCACGGGACAGTCTCACCTGTAAGCTGTGAATCCCGAATGCAGTCCCTATGCACTCCCACAACGGTAGATCCTGTATCTCGTAAAACCGAGACCGGTTCGTCCCCAACAAACCCCGGATAAACCCTAAGACCACCTCCTGTATGACATGAATTTATGACGGGGATCTTTCTCCCACAAGGTAAAACACCGGAAGATAATAACTTCTCACAACTGGGACACTTAGAATACTGTCCGCCTCCGTTGTCCGATGTAACGCACGCAGCCGCATGATGAAATTTATTTGGGGAACATGGACTGGAGCTACTGTCCGCGTTCGCCGCTATCCTACCTGCAGGGCAGTTCACGCTGATGTGATCTGCTCTTCCGCAGTTCCAACACTTCGCGGCCCTACACTCGCGCGAAAAGTGACCCACGCGTCCGCAAGTCCAACACTCCGCTCCCTGTGCTGTACTAGGCCTGGGTCCCCGTGACCCCTCGCGACCGGAACTAAAGTCCCTATGCCGTCGGTCATCGGCAAAGGTCACAACTCGCCCCCGGCCATTACCGCGACCTAGCCCTCCTGCTCGGTCAAACTTACCGGATCCATATGCCGGTGATTGGTGATAGCCCCTATGCTGCCCCTGGGCTTGCCCACTATAGGCACCACGCTGACGCGACCTGTCCCTAAGTCCTGCCGGCGACCCCTCGACAACGGCGACGTACCCAGCATCTTGGACGTACGCCCTGGCGACTGGTTTGGACGGGTGCGCCGTACGGTATGCCTCCGCCAACTTAGACGCCTCCTGCACCGTCGCGGGTTCGTTCTCTTTCAGGAAAGCCACCAGATCTTTGTGGCACGACGCGTACAGCTGGTCACGGATCATTAGGTCTTTCAGTTTAGCGAAATCCGTGCCCACATGCGCCAAGTCTACCCAGTTCGCGAAATACTCAGTTAGTCTCGCGACGAAGGCAGCAAAGTCCTCCCTGGTATCTGCACGTGCTCGCCTAAACTGCTCCCGGAAATATTCCTCGGTACGCGCAAATCGGCGAAGCAGCAAAGCCTTCAGCTTATCGTAATCTTGCACGTCTTCGCGCTGTAGCTCTTTAAAGTAGGTTAACGCTCGCCCCTGCAATAGAGACGCCAGGTACGTGGCCCATAATTCCTTATTTTCCCCCCATTGCAATTGTGCGTTCAGTTCGAACCTGTAAAGGAAGGCGTCTATGTCGTCCTTCCGGTCGTCGAACGTAGGGAGCTTAATCCTAACGCCAGCTTTATTGTGTACCTGCCGCTCAACTGTTTCTGTTGGCGCATTCTTTTTGAGTTCTAATTCCGCGATTCTTACTCGCGCGTCTGTCTCCCGCTCTTGAGCTTCTATCTCCTTTAACTTTAACTCCCTCTCCTGAGCCTGTTTCTCCTGTTGCTGATGCAACTCCTTTAACTTAAACTCCCTTTCCTGTTGCTGAGCCTCTAACTCCTTCAACTTAAACTCTCTTTCCTCTTCCTTATCCTTAGCCTCCCTCTCCTGCTCCTGAGCCTTAGCCTCTTTTTCTCGCTCTCTATCCTTAGCACGCTCATCGCGCAACTCCGCCTGCTGTTCTTTAATCCAGCCGCGTAACTCCTCTCCCTCCAGGCCAAGTTCCTTACCCAACTTCATTAGTTGTTGGAGTTCCGCCATTTCACAGATTTATGGTTATGGTATGTATACTATGAAAACGGCTACCCTGTCGGTATGATCACTAGCAACACGACCAGAGACCTGAGATCACACCAGATATAACAATACCCAATTCAGAATACAATTCAGAAATTTACCTTTACAGCAAAACTAATTCTATATCTATAAAATGTATGCACTATTAATTATAAAAGAAAATAGAAACGACAAGAATGAAGAAATACAGTAGAAGGACCACAAGTACGTCAAGGGCAACGAACCAGACTAGGACAAAGACCTAAAAAAGAAAATATAATGGAAAAAAGAATGCAACCTAACTACGCCGATTACACTACACGGTACGAACAAGAACAGAGTCTGAAAAAAAAGAACGTATCTATAGATAGGTAGAAAGAGGGACAAGAGAATACGTCTTCCTGCGGAACAGAGAAGATATCGACGCTACAACTAAACACTAACAAAGCCCTACAGAATGTTCACCGTGATGAACGAAGTTCCAAGTTTATCACACCTTTTTTTTAAAGGATAAACTAGGTTCAACACAGCAAACGAAAACAGCAAAAACAGAGAAAAAGACAGATTAAAGGAACAGCCCCCGATCCAGGGCACAAAATTTCAGTCTCACTTAACTTCGAATTTTGAGTTTAACTCCTCCCCTTAATCGGAGCTCTGGCCGCTTGTCTCCTCAGGCTGCACGCACACACTCTGGAAAGTTTAAATACACATTAATACCTATTCATAGCAATACATGCATCAATATACATTCATTATTATACATAAATCATATCATGAAATGTCCATTCATCCAACGAAAAAGACAGCACAATTACCTACTAACTAACTACAACTAAATATTACGAAAATGGACGAGTCACAATGGACGAGCCCCCAATGTCACAACGGACGAGCCCCCAATGTCACAACGGACGAGCCCCCAGTGTCACAAATCCCAGACTGGGAGATGTAATAAGTTATGACAGGACAACAATCACGAACAAACAAGTTAACACTTAACAGAACAATCCATCAGACTCACACATTTATTAAACATAATTATACATATAATAGCGCAATTACATATATTATATTATTGAAATGACTGCCGTACAACGGTCTTATTCTCACACACACGCTCCCTCGGATCCACAATCCGGTCGTTACTCCTAAAGGCTCTTCGGCCTCAGCCTCTCCCCTCAGGGTCTTAATAGTACCTTAATAAGTTACGGGCACCGCAGTCTCTCAATATCCCCTTCCTATTGTCATACACCTTAACACTCCCCTAGCACCTCCGCAGGGCAATAACACATTATTATTTCCATAGCCATCAACATGGCAACAACATAGTATCAGTTCACTAGCCTATCAACATGGCAACAACATAGTATCAGTTCACTAGCCTATCAACATGGCAACAATATAGTCTCTCATTCACTCTCATATCTACGTCCCTGTCCGTGGCCTGACTGCCACGACTTTATGTGCCTCTACTGTCCTGCACTGACAGCCTCACTTCTGGCCTATGTGTGGCCTCCGGCCCTACGCTGGCCTATCCCCTGTGCTCATCGAGGTGGCTCTGCGGCCCGTCCCCGACACCTACAAGAATAACATTACATTGGTATAATACCCTACCATTTCTATTCACTCCACCTCTCCTTACAATCCATGAAGCGTACACACACTAGTTCACCTTTCCCTCACCACACATCTTACGGTAACACACCTCCATCGGAGTACACACTACTCACTCGCGCTACAAATCCATGAACTCACTTTCATCTATCGCTCATGGCGCACATTGCTATATCCAATATCAAGGACTTCCACATTCCTCACATATACTTATTCACATCATGGTAATAGACGAATATAATATAATACATCAATCATAATAATCAATCAACGTTCTACATACCAGTCGTAACTGGAAAGACTCTTCCACTAGTCTTCTCGACTGCTTCCCCTTTATGTCCGCCCGATGGGCTTTTATTCACAGGTCCGATCCCTAGGACCTTCTAACTTGCAGTGATAGTAATACCGCGCTTTCGCCTCCTTCAGACCCCGCCCCCACTACTACTCACAACAGCACGCTTAACTTGCTGTCTACTGTGAGCCTTTCTTACTCTACACCCGCTCTGTAGCAATCCCCTTAATTGCACTCACTCCACTCGTGACACACTTCAGGTATGCAAAAGGAATTAAGTGTAAACAAGAAAAGGTAACTACGATGTAACGAATGTGAAAAAAAAAAAAAAAGATTTAGAAAATTTGATAGTCCCCTCCAGTTGTCACGAGGTGGATTGGGGGATTTGACTGCCTATCGAGAGGTCAATCACACTGTCACAAATCCCAGACTGGGAGATGCAATAATTATAACTGGACAACAATCACGAACGAACACGTATAACATTTAACAGAACAACCCATCAGACTCACACATTTATTAAACATAAGATAAAGATAGAAATGCCATGACATACATTATATTACTTAATTAAACTGCCGTCCACGGCCTTCTCCCGTAAGCACACTTCCTCGGGTCCACAACCCGGTAATTACTTCTAAAGACACTTCGGCCTCAGCCTCTCCACTCAGGTCTTAATGACACACTAATATTCTTTCACACCACAGTCTCTCAATAGCGCCTCCCTATGGCAATACACCTTAGCCTCCTATAGCACCTCACGTGGCCATAGCACGTTAATACTTCAATTCACATGAGTATCTCATTCGCACAGTAATACATCCATGTCACAGTAGTACATCTTAATAGCACATTACAATCATATATACATCCCTGTCTGTGGCCAGACTGCCACGACTCATGTGCTGCGACTGTCCTACACGACAGCGTCACTCCTGGCCTATGTGTGGCCTTCGGCCCTATGCTGGCCTATCCCCTGTGCTCACCGTAGGCGGCTCTTCGGCCCGTCCCCGGCACCTACAAAAATAACATTACATTGGTATAATACCATACCATTTCTAATCACTTCACCCCTCATTACAACTCATGAAGGGTACACACAATAGTTCACATTTCACTCACCAAACATCTTACGGTAACACACCTCCACCGTATTACACCCTACTCACTCTCGCTACAAATCCATGAAGCTAACTTCCATCTATCGCTCATGGCGCACATTGCTATATACAGTATCAAGGACTTCCACATTCCTCACATATACTTATTTACATCATGGTCATAGACGAATATAATACATCAATCATAATTATCAATCATCGTTCCACCTACCAGTCATCACTGGAAAACACTGTCACAATCTCCCGACTGTTCTCACTCACGTCCGTCCCCTGGGACCTTCTAACTTGCAGTGATAGTAGTACAGCGCTCTCGCATCATGCAGACCCCCCCCTCCCCCCCCACTCACAACATGCACGCTTTTCATTACCCGTGGGCCGTGGGTTAAATTTACTCTACCCCCTTCCCCCTCGTAACTATTGATCCCCGCTCACTCGCTCGTGACACACACACTCGGACGGGCACACACACAAGTAAAATACTAAAATAAACAAAAAGGATTTCTTTGGGTCAGGCCATCAGGACCACAACAATATAATCTAAAGTTAATAATAATAACAATTATGAATTATGAAATTGAAAAGCAATCTGCATTTAAATAATACTAAACTACTTAAGTAAGAGCCTTCTTCTCTATTAGTACAATATTCATTCCAACGTATTCCAAAGTGGAAAAGACGTTATAATTTCAAACTTCTCGGCAAGTCACACGGCTCGCCGTCCAAGGACCTATAAGAGTTATAACTTCACAACCATGCTCATAGTAAATGGTCCTGGCACTTTGCTAAACTTATGAAATACAATTTCTATTCTAATAACTTCTTAAACAATAGATGAATAGATGTTAAATTCCCCTCACTTCTTAACACACACTAAAATTAATCTAAAAAGATATGTTATGGATAAAATGGTATTGCCCGGCGGCAGGTCTAGGAACACGTTCTACAACTCCGCTGGAAACTTCTGTTGAACCCCTCTGGTAGATATTACAATGAGTAAAAGGCTCATACCATTATCTCGGTCATGTGGATATGAAATTCTCGCTTTGGTGGACTAAGGTCCGGTGCGCTAAGACTTGGAGCTATCTCTGTCATTAGCTCCTCGTAAGTACAGTATCATGGAATTGCCTATCTACGTCTCGTTCTCACGTTAGGCCTGAGAACACACCGCCGAGTCTTCCGCAAATGGATACAAATCTGCATGTTACTGGTGTCATGATTCAGATGTTATTAAAACTCACGCAGAGAGTGAGTTGTTTTTTTACCAGGGCCATGAAAAATTGGCTGGTGGCCTTGAACGGTCCTCGCCAAATTATAGTTGGTGAGTAAATAAATGTAAAGTTAAACTGTTGGATTCACGCTTGTGGGTTTTAATGTTCGTGATTAGTAAGTAATGGAGTAGGGGTGAAACAAGGTGGGGACAGTTGACATTGTTAAGTATGACTAGACAAGTTTTTGCACGTTAACTGGCTGGTAGAATAGTGCAGACGTATTACTACAATTAAAATGGTGGGAGGTTTCGACCTATGAGATAGCTGAACTAATTGGGCCAGCGGACTAGCACGCTGGGTAGTTAGATAGTATAAGACATCGTGTAACGTTCAGATTTGGTGAATACAGGCGAGCAGAAGCATCGTGTCGTGAAGTATCTCCGGTTGACCAGTACCTGAACTGTGTGCTTTGAAGACAAGAAGTCCTTGCTAACGGACTGACTGAGCTCTAGAAAGAAAGGTCTGAGTGGGCTGACCTTTGAAAGCCCATGCTGCGCTATATTGATGTTCGCGCCTCCCAGTAGGCGTGAGCAATGGTAATATATCTTATTTATTCAAGTATAATAGAGATCGGAGATAGAGAGAGAACTACAGCCTCATAGGAAGACTAAGGAAACCCTAGCTGGCACTCGACCACGAGTGTCCTGTATCATAGATCTATTGCCATAGTATGATTGGAATAATATAGCACATTGTTGATGAATTGAATAGTGATTGTGCATAAAATATAGTCTTTTGGCAACTGCTTAAATTACCTACAAGCCGAAGAGTGCTTCTGTAGGCTTTGAACGTACTGGGCTCTCCTAACATTTAAGCCCATATGATTTATGGAGAGTTTGCCTGGCGACTGGCCAGTGGCGACTCAACTGTCACTTTAAATTGATATCTAGTTTCGTATAATATACCTATTTGCTATTGATTGCAGTACCTCCATAGTTACATGAATATCATTGGTTAAGTTATTAATTAGAGTTTTTTGGTTTGAATTTTTACCTCTATTGTCTTTTGCTTTGTTATTAATATTTATGTAAACTATGGCCTGACCGGCCTGACATATATACGCTCTAGTTATTTAATACTTTTCTTGTGTGGTTGTGTCCGAGTGTGAGTTAGCTGCCTCTCGTGCAGTCGTAACATCCCCAAGACCCTAACTCTGCTCGTGACATCTGGAGGGGACCCCACTGACATCTGAAGAGGACCCGTCACCCTCTGACATCTAGAGGACACTACTATCATCTGATGAGGACCCCGTAAACAGCTGCAGGTCTACCACTCTAGACTCCACTGTTATTTATGTAATTTTTGTAGTTTATAGTTTTGTATACTGCTGATTTTTTTTTGTTTCTCCCCCACATGTCTGGCATGTCCTCTCGTCATTGATCCTGGGACCACTACGAGGGACTGACAGCTAGCATCAGGAAAAGACAAGACCAGCGCTGTGGACCAAAGGAAAGAGCCAGTCCATTTTGCCCAGTTAAGTGAACCATCTGTATTTGTCTTCGTTTGAGGGGTTCGTCGTTCCAGCTCCCCTACTTTTGACAGGCATTATTTTTTCTTTTGTGTTAGATTAGATAGGCGGGAGGTTGGAAGGGATCGAGACTCAGCATACCTCTTTTTGCCAGACTAGCAGATCTAGATGGCGTTTAAAACGGATAGGAGATTTGCTTTGCCTTGAATAGTTCTGTAGGGACCTGTTATTCGTATAGATTGTTAGCGTTCTATCTTCCTCGTATTTTAGGAAGACGTCTCTCCTGTTCTTTTTCTTACCTTTTTGTAGATAGTTTCAGGTTAGTCAGGTCTGTTGTCGTTTGTTCTTTCTGTTAGTCTCGTCTTACTCTCCATGTAATTCTTTTCCATTATAGTGTTGCATTATTATATTTTGTATTCATACTTGCTATATTATTGCCTGGGATAAATCACGTGTCTAGGGCACGTTGAGAGATAATCTGGATATTAGAGTTGTTAGGCTTGTATAGCCAAGGAAGTTAATATCGTGAATATTGATTTATTCCGATTTATAACAGAGGGAACGCTGCTAGGAGTGTACGGAAATACTGGGAATATTACATTGGTATCGTTAGTTAACGACCAATCACGGAAGCAGTAGACTGACTGCTTGAGGATTAGGAGAAATACGTGGAGTTAAGTGATCACTGAGATAGCTCAACCACTACTTGGTTGACTAAGACGTACAGTTTGTTGTTGATTTCGGTAATTTCGTTCATACTGCAGGAACGAACACCCGCAGAGTGCAATTGATAAATTGCTTCAAGGGAGAATAAAGTTAGAGATTTTTCAGAAGTTGTCCTCGAGTAGGACATTATTATATCGCATTATCGACCGATATCATGGCCGAACTACAGAAATATTTGGAACTAGCCCAATCATTTGGCATACCGGAAGCTCAGCGTGCTTCTTGGGTTGACCAGAAACTGAAAGAAGAACGAGAAGAAAAGGCCGCGGAGAGATTACGAGAAGAAAAGGCCGCGGAGATATTACGCCAAGAAAAGGCCGCGGAGAGATTACGAGAAGAAAAGGCCGCGGAGATATTACGCCAAGAAAAGGCCGCGGAGATATTACGCCAAGAAAAAGCTGCGGAACGAGACGAGAGAGCCGCGGAACGCGCGGAAAAACAGGCTCAAAGAGAGTACGACCTCGCTTTGAAACAGTTAGAAGCGAAGCAAGCCCAACCTACCGGGCCTCCGGAAGTTACTTCCAATAATAAAACGAAGCCTAAATTGCCAACCTTTAATGATAAGGTTGATCGTATTGATTCCTACCTACACCGCTTCGAACTCCATGCGGTGAGTACACGTCATGCCTCGCCAATCTTTTGACAGGGAGAGCGTTGGAAGTTTTCCATAGCCTCACTATTGATGACGCTAGGGACTATGACATTCTAAAAACCGCGCTATTAAAGCGTTTCCAACATACGGAAGATGGATTTCATAAGCGTTTCCGCGATTGCAAGCCGGAGGCATCTGAGAATTTCTCTACTTACGTGGACCGCCTCCGCCACCTACTCAGCCGTTGGACTGAGTTGGCCGGTGTGGAAGAGGGAAACTACAAGAAACTATATGATTTGATAATTAAAGACCAAATATATATGTCCTGCCACACGGACCTGGTGGCGCATTTTAAGGAACAAGCCCCCAAAACTACCGTCGAGATAACATCGATAGCGGAACGGTATGCTGCGGCTCACCCTAATCGATCGTTAGCTAAAGCTAAAGTAAGCGAACCGTGTTACGCCGGCGCTGCTACTAAGACACCGGTACCGTCGAGACAATCAAGCCAGCCCTTTCGACAGTCGCCGCAGGTTCGTCCACGGTCCGAGCCGCCGGTTAGCAGGAGGCAACCGAATCCCCATAAATTTTCTCGGGACTGGGAACCCCGATATACACGTCCTTTCCCTACCGGAGGACCGCGTAACAACTACTATCAAGCGCCCACATTTCCTTCTTATCGAGGTACACCTCGAAGGGATGATAATCCAGTCTACTGTTATAGATGTGGCGCCGGAGGCTACATTGCGCGACAATGCAGAGTTAGATTAGATGCGGCAAATGCATGCTCTGTAGCATTCACCGAAAACCGCGGTTACAGAACTAGGAATGCCGAAACCGTAGATAAAGTTATTCCAGTGATGTCCGCCCTCCACGAGCGAGGCGCGCTGACATTGTATGAGGGACGAGTAAACGCCATACGAGCATCCGTATTGCGAGATTCAGGCTGTACGACCGTCGGTGTACGTGAATCGCTGGTCCGTCCTGTCACAAATCCCAGACTGGGAGATGTAATAAGTATGACAGGACAACAATGACGAACAAACAAGTTTAACACTTAACAAAACAACCCATCAGACTCACACATTTATTAAACATAATTATACATATAACAGCGCAATTACATACATTATATTATTGAAATGAACTGCCGTACAACGGCCTTATTCTCACATGCACTCTTCCTCGGATCCACAATCCGGTAGTTACTCCAAAAGGCACTTCGGCCTCAGCCTCTCCCCTCAGGGTCTTAATAGTACATTAATGACTCACTGGCACCTCAGTCTCTCAATATCACCTTCCTATTGTCATACACCTTAGCACTCCCCTAGCACCTCAGCAGGGCAATAACACATTATTATTTCCATAGCCATCAACATGGCAACAACATAATATCAGTTCACTAGCCTATCAACATGGCAACAATATAGTATCTCAGTCACTCTCATATCTACGTCCCTGTCCGTGGCCTGACTGCCACGACTTTATGTGCCTCTACTGTCCTACACTGACAGCCTCACTTCTGGCCTATGTGTGGCCTCCGGCCCTATGCTGGCCTATCACTTGTGCTCATCGAGGTGGCTCTTCGGCCCGTCCCCGACACCTACAAGAATAACATTACATTGGTATAATACCCTACCATTTCTATTCGCTCCACCTCTCCTTACAATCCATGAAGCGTACACACACTAGTTCACCTTTCACTCACCACACATCTTACGGTAACACACCTCCATCGGAGTACACACTACTCACTCGCGCTACAAATCCATGAACTCACTTTCATCTATCGCTCGTGGCGCACATTGCTCTATCCAATATCAAGGACCTCCACATTCCTCACATATACTTATTCACATCATGGTAATAGACGAATATAATATAATACATCAATCATAATAATCAATCAACGTTCTACATACCAGTCATTACTGGAACAACACTCATCCGTCTCCCGACTGCTTTCACTTATGTCCGCCCGCTGGGCTCTTATTCACAGGTCCGCTCCGTCGGACCTTCTAACTGGCAGTGATAGTTATACAGCGCTTTCGCCTCATTCAGACCCCCCCCCCCACTACTCACAACAGCACGCTTAACTTGCTGTCTACTGTGAGTCCTTCTTACTCTACACCCGCTCTGTAGCAATCCCCTTAATTGCACTCACTCCACTCGTGACATCATCCCCCACCCCAAAAAAATTAATGCAATTAATTTCAAATCGCGTCAAGATGACTGTCAACGAGTGAGCGTGAGCAATACCTACACTAAAAAAAATGACCTAGCAGTTCCCCTAGTATATAGAATACCGAAATCAGGGGGAAATATGGGGATCAATATGGTCTGAAATATGCATATATGTGTCACATCATGAATAGCTAACTAATCACAATACTTAATACAGAATCAAAAAACCACTCAACCTATCAACCATTCTTCATATCATATTTATAATGTCAATATTTTAAAGTCGACTCATTCACACATATCCTGTCAATGTTCCTGTCCTCCGATGTATAAGCTCCTGAAATCTTGCCCTAGGCTCGGCTAAGGTAGTCGGCGATATGATTGCTGGTTCCTGGAATTGGTTGAATAACGAAGGTATACGGCTGCAAAGCCAATGCCCATCTAGACAAGCGTGGGCTGGACGAACGATTCTTCGACAAAAATGTCAGTGGCTTGTGGTCTGTCTGGATACAAAATTCTCGTCCCATGAGATAACGTCCTAGTTTCTGGACGGACCAGACAATGGCAAGACACTCACGCTCTATCACAGAATACTTTCTTTCTCTCTGCAATAACTTCCTACTGACATAACATACAGGATGGAGACATTCGTTCTTCTCCTGTAGAAGACAAGCGCCGACACCAGAGTCCGACGCATCCGTTCTGAGGATAAAATTAGATCGAAAATCGGGTAATATCAAAATTGGTGACGATGATAATGCTGTCACCAAATTATCAAATGATGTCTGACATTCAGACGTCCACTGGACCTTATCGGGTTGTCCCTTCTTAGTAAGGTCAGTAAGAGAAGATGACAAGGAGGAAAAATTTGGAATGAACTTTCTGTAATAATTTAAAATTCCCACTAAGCTTCTGACTTGTTTCTTTGTTTTAGGGATTTGCAATCCTACTAACTTGTCAATTTTTGTTACTTCAGGTCTCTGAACACCTCTACCCACAATATGTCCTAAGAATATTATCTCTGGACATGCCAAATCCATCTTTGCGGGTTTAGCAGTTAACCCAAAATGACGTAATCGTTGAAAAATTACTGTTAGTGTCTGAATATGATCAGACCATGTCGACGTATGGCATGCTATATCGTCAAAGAATGACACGACATTAGGTATGTCCTTCAACACTAGTATGGGAATACAGATACTCTGGTCTCTCATGAAACCTCTGCAGCATATCAACGTGGAAAACCTTTACTGATCCATCAATGTGGATAGCGTAATCTACCTTCGAAACAATTCGCTCAATAACATAAGGACCTTTCCATGTCATCAATAACTTATTATGGTCCGTAGGTAACAACAATAGGACCTTGTCTCCTGGCTTAAAAATTCTCAATTTGGACCCTCTATCTTTATAGTCTTTTGCTCTTTTCGAAGCGATACTAGAAGCTTCTTCTGCTATAGTGCGCGCTGAAGATAATCTTTCTCTTAAATCAACAAGGTCTATCGAAACCTTTTCAAACGGTTCCGAAACCGTGGGGATCTTTTGAAGAGGAGTCTGGGGTGTACGACCCTTATGCGTCGTCTTTTGGCACGCACTGCACGTCTTACAATATAACCGCACATCTCTGTATACTGACGGCCAATAAAAATCTTTCAGAACTCTCTCCTTGGTTCTAGTACTTCCCATATGACCCGCTAATGGAACATCATGGGCCAGACGCAATACTGTAGCAATTAACGACTGTGGCACGACGACCTGCTTTTGAACGGAAGCCACTGTGACGTACATACGGAACAGAATGCCCCCCTGAACAAAAAAAGAAGATGACCCGTTCCTATATTTCCTCGTTTTCTCGGTTCGCGCTTCCCCAAAACATGGGTTTAACAATGGATCCTCCCTTTGTAATCTCGCCAAGCGCTCTGGTGTGATATCTAGGTTGACCGCTGGCGTCGCCAAAGGTCTAATGTTATCTTTATCAGCTACCCGTCGACGTGTTTCGACCGCGGCGCAAAAGTCAATACCTTTTGATTGCGACCATGCTGGCACGTTCTCATCGGAAGGGGAAACCACCCGTGATACATTCCCAATGATGAGCTGGGCGCCTGGAAAACAACCAACGACTGCCTCGACTTCCCCGCTAAGGAAAGGTGTATCTATCACTATTCTTGCCATGGGTAATTTCTCAATGGCCCCCGAAAATTGGATGCACGGGACAGTCTCACCTGTAAGCTGTGAATCCCGAATGCAATCCCTATGCACTCCCACAACGGTAGATCCTGTATCTCGTAAAACCGAGACCGGTTCGTCCCCAACAAACCCCGGATAAACCCTAAGACCACCTCATGTATGACATGAATTTATAACGGGGATCTTTCTCCCACAAGGTAAAACACCGGAAGATAATAACTTCTCACAACTGGGACACTTAGAATACTGTCCGCCTCCGTTGTCCGATGTAACACACGCAGCCGCATGATGAAATTTATTTGGGGAACATGGACTGGAGCTACTGTCCACGTTCGCCGCTATCCTACCTGCAGGGCAGTTCACGCTGATGTGATCTGCTCTTCCGCAGTTCCAACACTTCGCGGCCCTACACTCGCGCGAAAAGTGACCCACGCGTCCGCAAGTCCAACACTCCGCTCCCTGTGCTGTATTAGGCCTGGGTCCCCGTGACCCGTCGCGACCGGAACTAAAGTCCCTATGCCGTCGGTCATCGGCAAAGGTCACAACTCGCCCCCGGCCATTACCGCGACCTAGCCCTCCTGCTCGGTCAAACTTACCGGATCCATATGCCGGTGATTGGTGATAGCCCCTACGCTGCCCCTGGGCTTGCCCGCTATAGGCACCACGCTAACGCGACCTGTCCCTAAGTCCTGCCGGCGACCCCTCGACAACGGCGACGTATCCAGCATCTTGGACGTACGCCCTGGCGACTGGTTTGGACGGATGTGCCGTACGGTATGCCTCCGCCAACTTAGACGCCTCCTGCACCGTCGCGGGTTCGTTCTCTTTCAGGAAAGCCACCAGATCTTTGTGGCACGACGCGTACAGCTGGTCACGGATCATTAAGTCTTTCAGTTTAGCAAAATCCGTGCCCACATGCGCCAAGTCTACCCAGTTCGCGAAATACTCCGTTAGTCTCGCGACGAAGGCAGCAAAGTCCTCCCTGGTATCTGCACGTGCTCGCCTAAACTGCTCCCGGAAATATTCCTCGGTACGCGCAAATCGGCGAAGCAGCAAAGCCTTCAGCTTATCGTAATCTTGCACGTCTTCGCGCTGTAGCTCTTTAAAGTAGGTTAACGCTCGCCCCTGCAATAGCGATGCCAGGTACGTGGCCCATAATTCCTTATTTTCCCCCCCATTGCAATTGTGCGTTCAGTTCGAACCTGTAAAGGAAGGCGTCTATGTCGTCCTTCCGGTCGTCGAACGTAGGGAGCTTAATCCTAACGCCACCTTTATTGTGTACCTGCCGCTCAGCCGTTTCCGCTGGCGTATTCTTTTCCAACTCCGCGATTCTCATTCGCGTCTCCCTCTCCTGTTGGTTATCCCTAGCTTCTATCTCCTTTAACTTTATCTCCTTTTCCTGAGCCTCTTTTTCTCGCTCTCTATCCTTAGCACGCTCATCGCGCATTTCTGCCTGCTGTTCTTTAATCCAGCCGCGTAGCTCCTCTCCCTCCAGGCCAAGTTCCTTACCCAACTTCATTAGTTGTTGGAGTTCCGCCATTTCACAGATTTATGGTTATGGTATGTATACTATGAAAACGGCTACCCTGTCGGTATGGTCACTAGCAACACGACCAGAGACCTGAGATTACACCAGATATAACAATACCCAGTTGTCTCAAATACAATTCAGAACTTTACCTTTACAGTACAACTAATTCTATATCTATAAAATGTATAGCGCTATTAATTATAAAAGAAAATAGAAACGACAAGAATGAAGAAATACAGTAGAAGGACCACAAGTACGTCAAGGACAACGAACCAGACTAGGACAAAGCTTCTACAAAAAAACTATAATGGAAAAAAAAATGCAACCTACTACGCCGATTACACAACACGGTACGAACAAGAACAGAGTCTGAAAAAAAAGAACGTATCTATAGATAGGTAGAAAGAGGGACAAGAAAATACGTCTTCCTGCGGAACAGAGAAGATATCGACGCTACAACTAAACAATATTACAGGTCCCTACAGAACTGTTCACTGTGATGAACGAAGTTCCAAAGTTTACCACACCTTTTTAAAAGGATAAACTAAGTTCAACACAGCAAACCCGCGCCACCGCCCGTATAATCGATAACGACAACAAAAACAGCAAAAACAGGGAAACAGACAGATGAAAAAACAGCCCTCAATCCAGGGTACAAAATTTTCACTTAACTTTCAGCCTTATGAGTTTAAGTCCTCGACCTAATCGGAGCTCTGGCTGCTTGTCTCCTCAGGCTACACGCACACTCTGCAGAAATTTAAGTACACATTAATACCTATTCATCAAAATACATGCATCAATACATATTATTATTCATAAACATACATAAATCATACCATCATGAAATTTCCATTCATCCCAAGAACAAAGACAACAGCATGAATTCCTAGCACAACAGAAAAACAACTAGATATAACGAATACACAATGTCAAAATGACCACAGGTAAACAGGACGAGCCCCCAGTGTCACAACGGACGAGCTCCCAGTGTCACAACGGACGAGCCCCCAGTGTCACAACGGACGAGCCCCCAGTGTCACAACGGACGAGCCCCCAGTGTCACAAATCCCAGACTGGGAGATGTAATAAGTATGACAGGACAACAATCACGAACAAACAAGTTTAACACTTAACAAAACAACCCATCAGACTCACACATTTATTAAACATAATTATACATATAACAGCGCAATTACATACATTATATTATTGAAATGAACTGCCGTACAACGGCCTTATTCTCACATGCACTCTTCCTCGGATCCACAATCCGGTAGTTACTCCAAAAGGCACTTCGGCCTCAGCCTCTCCCCTCAGGGTCTTAATAGTACATTAATGACTCACTGGCACCTCAGTCTCTCAATATCACCTTCCTATTGTCATACACCTTAGCACTCCCCTAGCACCTCAGCAGGGCAATAACACATTATTATTTCCATAGCCATCAACATGGCAACAACATAATATCAGTTCACTAGCCTATCAACATGGCAACAATATAGTATCTCAGTCACTCTCATATCTACGTCCCTGTCCGTGGCCTGACTGCCACGACTTTATGTGCCTCTACTGTCCTACACTGACAGCCTCACTTCTGGCCTATGTGTGGCCTCCGGCCCTATGCTGGCCTATCACTTGTGCTCATCGAGGTGGCTCTTCGGCCCGTCCCCGACACCTACAAGAATAACATTACATTGGTATAATACCCTACCATTTCTATTCGCTCCACCTCTCCTTACAATCCATGAAGCGTACACACACTAGTTCACCTTTCACTCACCACACATCTTACGGTAACACACCTCCATCGGAGTACACACTACTCACTCGCGCTACAAATCCATGAACTCACTTTCATCTATCGCTCGTGGCGCACATTGCTCTATCCAATATCAAGGACCTCCACATTCCTCACATATACTTATTCACATCATGGTAATAGACGAATATAATATAATACATCAATCATAATAATCAATCAACGTTCTACATACCAGTCATTACTGGAACAACACTCATCCGTCTCCCGACTGCTTTCACTTATGTCCGCCCGCTGGGCTCTTATTCACAGGTCCGCTCCGTCGGACCTTCTAACTGGCAGTGATAGTTATACAGCGCTTTCGCCTCATTCAGACCCCCCCCCCCCACTACTCACAACAGCACGCTTAACTTGCTGTCTACTGTGAGTCCTTCTTACTCTACACCCGCTCTGTAGCAATCCCCTTAATTGCACTCACTCCACTCGTGACACGTCCTGCACAACTCCTGGATCGCGATGCGACATGCATTACTTTTGGTGGTTCAGTTGAACATTTTCGTTTGGCGGAAATATATGTTGACACACCGTTTATAACTGGTGTTGTCACGGCCTGCGTGCTACCAAATCCGGTCGCCGACCTAATCATTGGGAATATTCCCCACTTAAAGGACGTCTCCGATTGCGAACTCGGGATTTGGGATGATAACGACATTGCGTGTGTCACGACAAGACAACAATCGCGTCGCCAGAGTGACGACACATTACGATCGCCTGTCGTCGATTTGGATGTAACCCCCGAGATTTTTCGTAACGAACAGCGCACAGATCCATCACTAAAGCCCCTCTTTGCTAACATTGATCCGGACAACCCGGATACATCCAGGTTCTGCCTTAAAGACGACCTCCTATATCGCGTTTTTCGGGGAAAGCGCGAAACTATTTTGCAATTGGTCATACCGAGATCATTTCGCCGAGACATCACCCGCCTCGCGCACGACACGCCATTAGCGGGCCACCAAGGCAAAGCGAGAACAAAATCGAGAGTCCTGTTTCAGTTTTTTTGGCCCGGGGTTTACGGGGACATAAATAGCTATGTGTCGCGTTGCGATACATGCCAGAAAAGAACCCCCAAAGGAAAAACTTCGCGGGCACCTATACAAGAGATGCCGCCGGTTTCCACTCCATTTCAGCGAGTTGCCGTCGACATCGTCGGGCCATTACCGAAGTCGGATAGAGGCCATCGGTTTATTCTATCAGTAATCGATTATGCCACCCGTTGGCCTGAGGCTGTCCCTTTAAAGGAAATATCGGCCGATCACGTCGCCGAGGCATTGGTGACCATATTCACACGTGTCGGATTCCCGTCCGAATTATTATCTGATAGAGGTCCGCAATTCACCTCTGACCTTTTCAGGAAAGTATTGGAACTCACGGGCATTAGGCAGAAACTTACGTCGCCATACCATCCACAGTCCAATGGCTGTTGCGAGCGCTGGAATGCCACCATGAAAACTATGCTGGCACGCGTTTCCGCCGATAGACCTGGTGGCTGGGACCGTCGACTTCCGGCCATCTTGTTCGCATATAGGGAACTCCCAAATGCGACAACGGGTTTTTCCCCGTTTGAACTGTTATACGGTCGAAAACCACGTGGCCCGATGGCCATTTTACGCGATTTATACGCCGGTTCTGATACCGACGTTCCTGATACGCGATCCGCGTATCAGTACATAGTCGATCTCCGACATAGAATAGTTAATGCATGCGACCTGGCTCGACAATTTGCATGCGTACGGACCAGGTCATTTATAGGATATCGCGATCGGGGTAGTCGGTTAAGAACCCTGTCAGTCGGAGATCGGGCATTGGTGCTGTTACCAGAAACGAATAACAAACTACTCCTCACTTGGAAAGGCCCCTTTCTAGTTAAAAAGCGACTCTCGAGAGTTAATTATCTCATTACCATACGTGGTAGCGATAAGGTGTACCATATTAATATGTTGAAAAAGTATCTTACCGATGATCAAACTCATCACGATCATTCATGCCATGTTGTGGCCCAAGCAAACGCAGCGATGGTCACTATCGATGACAACGACCGGGAGCCATTATCTATGACTAGATCGCTCCTATCCTTGCAAGCCACAGAGGACGCGACTTCCGTTAATATCAATCCAGAGCTGGATCAAAGTAAGACACAGGACATCATGAATCTTGTTCGGGAGTTTTCGCCAGTATTCACTGATTTGCCGGGTAAAACATCCTTAGTTCAACACGTCATCCGGTTGCACTCGGACGCACCCGTGTTTGTCAAACCCGACCCGCGTCTGCTGCAAACGCACGACACCATACAGTCCGAGGTGGAAAGGATGCTCAGCTTAGGAGTCATTGAGCGCTCGACGAGCCCTTACTGCTCGCCGATTGTACTAGTAAAGAAAACAGACGGTTCCGTTAGATTTTGTATCGATTACAGGAAGCTTAACGCTCTAACCATTTACGATGCTGAACCTATCCCGAGTCAGGAAGATCTATTTGCGCGATTGGCCGAGTCGTCCGTGTTTTCGAAAATAGATTTGGCTAAAGGCTACTGGCAAATCCCAATGGAAAAGGCCAGTAAACAGTACACAGCGTTTCAGACCCCTATGGGTCTCATGCAATGGAAATTCATGCCATTCGGTCTCGTAACGGCACCAGCGACATTTGCGAGGATGATGAACATCCCATTGCAGCAGACACCATGCGTCCTAAGCTACTTTGACGACATTTGCGCTTTCCATACGGATTGGAAAGGCCACTTAGAAGCACTTCGTCAAGTGCTTAGTAAACTTCGAGATGCCGTGCTTACAGCTAAGCCTAGCAAAGTCTTCCTGGGTTATACGCAGATTAACTTTCTGGGACATACTATCGCCGAAGGCGTCCAAACACCGGACGACAGTAAGATAAGTAAGATTTTAAAACTCCAGGCTCCTCATACTAAGAAGCAGGTTCGTAGCCTGTTAGGCTTCTTAAGCTATTATCGGAAATTTGTTCCTAATTTTTCGGCCCTTACGGCCCCGTTATCCGATCTTACAAGAAAAGACAGACCCAACAAAATTACCTGGAATACGCAGTGCGCCACCGCGCTCGCGACAGTGCAGCAAATGTTCTCCAGTTCGCCGCTGCTTATCCTACCGAATATTAGGCGCACCTTCACCGTCCGAACTGACGCGTCGGACCAAGGAATTGGAGCTGTTTTGCTTCAGGAAAGAGATGGCTTATTGCGCCCTTGTATGTACGCTAGCCGGAAATTACTTCCGAGAGAGCAGAGATACGCTATCATAGAGCGAGAATGCCTGGCGATTGTATACGCAGTAGACGCGTTTTCCCGCTACCTACTTATGACAGAATTCGTCATCGAGACAGACCATAAACCGTTGTTATTTTTAAAATCGAACCGAGCCAAGAACGCTCGTTTGACCAGATGGAGTCTGGCCCTTCAGGAATACCGCTTCATTATAAAGGCCATTCCTGGTGGAGATAATGTCCATGCCGACCTATTATCACGGTTACCTTAATCTTATTGTATTTTAGTCTGTCATATGTATTGGCGTTGGATACTGATTAGCACCTCATTCAGAGACCGAGGGATGGTATCACATATTGTTCACCCATTGTGAACACTTTTCACCTATCCCTGTGCTTTCCTTTGTTCCAACAGCTATTTTACTGACGTCGACCTGTATGTTGGCCACACCAGACGTTGTTGCCCAGGGTCGATGACGAGAAGTCATGGCAGACCAGGAGTCCAGATCCACTAATGCCATCGATGCTACTATAGTTATCTTTTCATGAGTATTATTGATTGTATGTATGCATTCCTGATGACATTCGCACAGGAGCAATGTTGTACTCTAAAATTTTCGAGTTATGATTGTTAATGTCTACGTATTTAGAGGTAAGATTTAATCCTCAGAGAGATATATACTTTTGGACGGAGCCTTAAGATTTTCATGAAGTTTTGTCCATCAATGATACCCGTCCTGTAGGTTTTTTTTAACTTTAGTACTAGTCTTAGTTATTACCTAGTATTCTTAGTTAAGTTAACCTTTCGAGCAATTTCTCGACTCATGCCTTCCCCTTACGATAATCATTTATATCGTTACATGAATATCATTGGTTAAGTCATTAATTAGAGTTTTTTGGTTTGAATTTTTACCTCTATTGTCTTTTGCTTTGTTATTAATATTTATGTAAACTATGGCCTGACCGGCCTGACATATATACGCTCTAGTTATTTAATACTTTTCTCGTGTGGTTGTGTCCGAGTGTGAGTTAGCTGCCTCTCGTGCAGTCGTAACATCCCCAAGACCCTAACTCTGCTCGTGACCATTGGATTACAGAGCTCTTGAGCCCACTTACATACTATGCCGATGTACCGGCTAAATCCTTACGCGAGCCCAATAACCCTTAATTCCGATTGGCTCAGCCATGTGAGCTCAGCCTGCAGTCTCAATAATTTATTACTGTTTCATACATTTCTGAAAGTCGGATACGGCCTTGAAACTAAAAGCAAGGTCGACCTCTAAATAGTTTTTGAATAAAATTAAGATCTGAACATTCCATTGGCCAGGTGGCCCTGCAAAAGATTTGAACTCGTGCTCTCTCCTCCTGCACGAACTACCGAAGGTCAACTGTCTCGACGCGGGGCGTCTCCATGAAAATAGAACCCTTGCTCACCCTCTCTCTACTGTTATTAAATCATGGACCAAAAACTGCTTCGTAATACTAGTTCATCTACACATTTTCCTCCTCAATACTTTCTCTCCCTCTAGCAGTTTCCTAGTCAAAACATTTCATTCATGGGAACAGCTCAAGGCCAAACACGTGACGTCTCGGTTAATAACAAATCATTGTCTCACCGTGACCCAGCACCGTATTTTCGATACTAAAATCAGGTCGCGACATATCTATCTATCTATCTATCTACCTATCAATATATCTGGCTGTCTGCCTGTCTGTCTGCCGGCCTGTCTGTTTGTCTTTCTGTATGTCTCTCTCTCTCTCTCTCTCTCTCTCTCTCTCTCTCTCTATGTATTTAAAAAAAAGAACATTTTTTTATAGTGCCTTACTATTGACCTGCTTAAGGTTCTTTTCTATATTTAGAGATTTGAAAAGGGGGCGGATTCTTTTTCATGAAGACCCATGACATGACCCTTATCTGCTGTTGTTTTGAATTGGGTGCACATTCCTTAGTGCACAGTCATGAACTGTTAACATCAGGCCTACATGTACGTTTTTCAGCAGGTACATAACGGACAGTTGATACCGCGTGTATCATCTGGAATTATTATTACAATCTTTCAAAAATAACTTGACACTATTGTTTTTTTTTAATTTAAATCTCGGTTTTTACACGTCGGACCGATATGAACATTTTAGAGATTCCAGATTATTTAAGGGGGGGTGCGGGTCCTGAAGACGATTTTTGTTATTATAAGAAATAGACAATTTTAACTATTATAATCGAATTCAGGATGTCTGAATTAGCGGAAAAAAAATGTAAAAAAATGTGTTTGTCATATGGTTGCCATGGAAGCGCCGCCATCTTGGATTTTGACTCCCCAAAAAGTACCAAATTCAATATAGATAGGATTCGCTAAAGTTTACTGGATTTATTTGAAACTTCTCTTATGTCTTATTCAATCCAATTAAAAACTTTTTACCGATGGGAATTTCGATATCTCTCATAGATCTTTTGTTATAAATTTTTGAAAATGGTATGTAGCGGGATTCCATTTTTTCTTATTTTCTATCACAAAAAAATTCTACCAAAAAAAAAAATGAAAAGTTAAACAAATTTCCTTCTGTATGAAGTTTTTAATTTGTTCAAACATGTTGTTAGCCAAATTTTATACCAATTGGTCAATAAATAAAAAACTAGTTCACAAATCACTGGTCAAAAGTGCAATTTCGAGAAAATCGCACTTGAAAGTTTTTTTCAATAAAAATGTTATTGAAACGTGTTACACATGGCTAAAGTCATCATTACTGGTGTGCTGGGCCTCAACAATGATTTCCAAACTATCAACGGCTTATGACAGATGTGTACGGAGGAGTAGGGGTTTTGATAGCGACACTAAGATGTTATTTAGAGCTAATTTTGCGGCCCAATGGCATGATTCTTGTGCCTTTTTCTTGAACCCCACCTCACTAAAAAGCATATTTCAAGGTTATGAACATTCAAAATTGACATTTGGTTAGTAAAATAGTGTTCCTAAATGGATAAACTAACCGAAAAGTACAAAATCGCGATATCGTTATTTTGAAGCCCAATTTCGATTTCAGGACCCTCCCCCCCCCCCCCCCCCCGCCTTAATATGAAAAAGAATTAAAACACTGAATGAAAAGATTGGACACACGTTAACTTATATGATCCTCAAAAATAACAAGGGCTCATAATGAAAAGTCATAAAGCCTAGTAACGAGTGTCTCCGCCATAGATGTACTAGTATTGGCTAGATCGCGCGCTCAGCGGCTCTCACTCGCGGAAAGTGAGGCACGGATGCAGACCGTCCGCCATATTGAATGAATGGCAGGAAGTGGCTTTGTTTGTAAACACACATGGAAAGTGAAAGTCATAGACAACTGAACTTTGTTGAGACTGGCCGTCAAACTTTCATCATTTTGTGCAAGACCTTGTTAAAGAAAGGTAAGTCAGCTCACCTGTTGTTCAGTGGTGCTTTTGCAAAACAGCTAGACTAGTCTAAAATGACCAAGCTGAGAAAATAGATCTAGACTAGTCTAGTTAGTGGAACTCAAACTCAAGAAGTGCTGCATTCATCCATCTTCGTTCCGAGGTCTTTTCATCTGGTAGACTACAGGAGGTTGTTGCTTTTTATGGGTTGGATTTAAGGTGGTTTGTTGTTTTATTTTTTTCGGGGGGGGGGGCAGTTTGGTACTCAAGATAACTTATAATATCAAAGAAACAACACAGTTGCTGAGTTGGGGGACTGTTGAATTGGGTAGAGGTAGACTAGATCTAGATTAGACTAGATCTAGATTAGACTAGACTAGATCTAGCGCTAAGCAGAAGATTGTGATTCGTTTAGTTTCACTGTAGATCTAGACTATACGTGAATTCACTGCAATACTTGCCAGTGGCAGTGTAGAGCAGACTACTTGTTTTTTTAGCTAGATCTATCTAGATCTAGAATAGTACTACGGTACCATTCCAATGCTACGAATGGTGGCAGTGCCTACACAATTTTATTCATGGCCTGGTTACACAGAATCATTATTTTGAGCCAATCCTCAAATTGCCGAGGAAATAAATATACTCTTTGCTCGAAATAGAGGACGAGTTCTTTCTGGAACAGCAAAAATACTTAATACAATTAAATTGTAATTCCTTCATTTTTAACACTGGAGCCTGCACGTCTTAGCCTTAGTCCTTAGCTTTTGTGTGTCACTCAGATTCAGAATTAATGGTAGAATCAAACAGTGATTGAGAATGATATTTAATGTCATTTTTATTTACCAGAACAGCAAACCAATATAGAAATTTAAAATATCAGTGGTAAAACTGCCCAAAGACGGGTTGTGGGGTTGTGTGCAGACATAGGTTGTGTCCTACACTCTCATGAAGAAAAAAATAACATGACTTGACCCTCATTTGTTATTAATGTTAATCATGTGCAGGTAATCTGACCAGTGGTATTCTAGTTCTTCCTACCATTATCTCATTGCAGGACAATATGCCATGCAGTTGTGCTGCCTGGGGCTGCACTAATCGGCAGCAAAAAAAGGCTGTCTCAGGGATTACATTTCACCGTTTTCCTTTGTCCAAGGAGAATCTCCTGCAGAGGTGGATAGTTGCCCTGAAACGAGAGGACTTCAGGCCCAATGCAACAAGTCGACTTTGCAGTCAGCACTTCCTAGCGGATGATTTTGACATTGGTGGTTTCCACCGCATGCTAAAGAAAACCGCAGTGCCCTCTGTGTTCAAATTTCCAGCTCATCTGCAGCCTAAGACCAAATCAAGGCGGCCCTTGGTCAGGACACCAATAAAAGCAAAGCAGAAAAAGGTTAAAGTTCATCTCAAGGCATCACCTTCTCACATTTTAAAGGCCTTCAAGCATGACCATGGTGTTTATTGTAAAGACCAGCAGCAAGAGTTGAGGAAAGTGAGTTCAGCTCTCACAATGGCCAGAAGAAGAGTTAAAACTGCCAAGCAAAAATCACGCCGGAAGGAAGGGAAATGCAGAAACCTCAAACAAGTCATTCATAACTTGAAAGATAAGAACTTGATAGAGAGTGCTGCATATGACATGCTAGCTGATGCATTTGGTGGCTTATCTCTTAGCCTTTTTAAGCACAAATTGTCCCAGGCACAGTCCAATAAGTTTGGATACAGATACAATACAGAGATAAAAAAATTTGCTGTGACTTTGCACTACTTGTCAGCAAAAGCTTATGATTATGTCAGACCTCTTCTTGGACTTCCACATCCATCTACTTTGAGGTGCTGGAGAGCCTCTGTTAGTTGCCAGGCAGGTTTTCTAGAGGAAATGTTGCAGGCTGCCGGAAAGCTTGCTGACTTGAACAACAACACACACATATGTTCTTTGGTTGTGGATGAGATGAGCCTTAGGAAGGAGGTGGTGTGGTGTCCTTCAACCCACTCTTATGTAGGCCATGTGGATTATGGGGGTGGGGCAGTCAGTGACACTGTGGCTTCGAATGCATTGGTATTCATGTTGGTCGGCATGAAAGGGCAATGGAAGGCACCTATTGCCTATTTTCTAACAGATCACTTCAATGGCCAGGATCTCTCCAACAACATCAGACAATCCATCCTCAGGGCAGCAGAGCATGGACTTTTGGTGAAGGCTGTCGTCGCTGATGGGCTGGCAACCAATATGAAAGCCGCTCGCACTCTCGGCTGCAATATGTCTCCACTGAATCCACAGCCATTCTTTCAACATCCCCACACTCTTTTTGCTGAAGAAAAGGTGTGGTTCATTTGTGACCCCCCTCATATGCTGAAGCTCACCCGTAATGTTTTGGCAGATTTGGGCAGCCTGAGGAATGGAGATGGAGATCTCATCTCCTGGAACTATATCAAGCACCTTCATGATCTACAGAAAAAGGACAGTTTGTATTTGGCGAACTAACTCCGTGGAAAACATGTCTCATACAAGAATGTAAAGATGAAAGTCGCTGTCGCTGCACAGACTATGTCAAACTCAGTGGCGGTAGCTCTCGACCATCTGCGAGATGACTTACACCTGGCAGCATTCCAAAATTCAGGACCCACATGCCAATTCCTGAAAATTATTGACAGGCTTTTTGATACCCTTAATTCAAAGAACTTGTGTGCCAAGGGTTTCAAAGCCCCACTAAAACTGGCAAACCGTAGCGAGTGGGAACCCTTCTTACAGTATGCCAAAACTACTTACTCTCCTTGACGGATATGAATGGGAAACCACTGCATGCGACATCACGAGGTCAGGCTGTTGTTGGCTTCATCTGCACCATTGCATCAACCCTTGACCTGGCTCAGGATCTCCTAGACTCCTCAAGGTTCAAATTCTTGATGACCTACAAGTATTCCCAAGATCATCTTGAGATGTTTTTCAGCAAGGTAAGAGTGAAAAACACCTCATTGTTTGCTCTTGTCTCCACCTCCATATCTACCTTCTGTATATTACTGTTCTTCTATCTGTATGTGTGCATCTGAATGAGGTTTTTCTCATAAACTGTGTGCTACAGATTTATCTTCCTGTGTAGACTTCTTTGTTTATTACCTGAGCCTGAGATAATGTTTGTCACGAGTGGAGTGAGCGATAGTTAATAATTACGGGGGGAAAGGAGGAGAGTAAAATTAACGCACGTAGACAAGTAAGTTAAAGCGTGCTGTTATGAGTGGTGGGGGGTCTGAATGAGGCGAAAGCGCTGTATTACTATCACTGCAAGTTAGAAGGTCCTACTGAACGGACGCAAGAGAAAGCCCAGCGGGCGAACATAAGGGGAGCAGTCGGAAGACGGATGAGAGTGTTTTTTCCAGTGATGACTGGTGTCGGGGACGGGCCAAAGAGCCACCTCGGTGAGCACAGGGGATAGGCCAGCATAGGGCCGGAGGCCACACATAGGCCAGAAGTGAGGCTGTCAGTGCAGGACAGTAGAGGCACATAAAGTCGTGGCAGTCAGGCCACGGACAGGGACGTAGATATGAGCGTGAATGTGATAATGCACTATTGCCATGTTGAGGGGCTAGTGAACTAATAATGTACTATTGAAATGATAATGTCTATTGAAATGATAATGTGTTATTGCCCTGCTGAGGTGCTAGGGGAATGCTAAGGTGTATGACAATAGGAAGGTGACTGCGGTGCCAGTGAATTATTAATGTGCTATTAAGACCCTGAGGGGAGAGGCTGAGGCCGAAGTGCCTTTTGGAGGCCACACATAGGCCAAGAGTGAGGCTGTCGGTGCAGGACAGTAGAGGCACATAAAGTCGTGGCGGTCTGGCCACGGACAGGGACGTAGATATGAGCGTGAATGTGATAATGTACTATTGCCATGTTGATGGGCTATTGAAATGATAATGCACTACTGCCATGTTGATGGGCTATTGAAATGATAATGTGCTATTGCCCTGCTGAGGTGCTAGTGGAATGCCAAGGTGTATGACAATAGGAAGGTGATATTGAGAGACTGCGGTGCCAGTGAATTATTAATGTGCTATTAAGACCCTGAGGGGAGAGGCTGAGGCCGAACTGCCTTTAGGAAGTAACTACCGGGTTGTGGATCCGAGGAAGAGTGCATGTGAGAATAAGGCCGTTGTACGGCAGTTAATTTCAATAATATAATGTATGTAATTGCGCTATTATCTGGATAATTATGTTTAATAAATGTGTGAGTCTGATGGGTTGTTCTGTTAAGTGTTAAACTTGTTCGTTCGTGATTGTTGTCCTGTCATAACTTATTACATCTCCCAGTCTGGGATTTGTGACATTGGGGGCTCGTCCGTTGTGACACTCGTCCTGTTTACCTGTGGTCATCTTGACATTGTGTATTCGTCATATCTAGTTGTTTTTCTGTTGTGCTAGGAATTTGTGCTCTTGTCCTTGTTCGTGGGATGAATGGAAATTTCATGATGGTATAATTTATGTATATTTATGAATATGTATTGATGCATGTATTTTGATGAATATGTATTAATGTGTACTTAAATTTCTGCAGAGTCTGTGTGCCAGCCTGTAGAGGTCAAGCAGCCAGAGCTCCGAGAAAGGGGAGAAATTGAAATCAAGGGTGAAAGTTAAGTGAAAAATTTGTGCCCTGGATTGAGGGCTGTCTTTTCTTCTGTCTTTTTCTCTGTTTTTGCTGTTTTCGTTGTAATTGATTATACGGGCGGTGGCGCGGGTTTGCTGTGGTGAGCGTAGTTTATCCTCTTCGGGAGGTGGGCTAAATTTGGAACTTCGTTCATCACAGTGAACAGTTCTGTAGGGACCTGTATTTTTGTTTAGATTGTGCCGTTCCATCTTCCTCGTTGTTTTAGGAAGACGTCTCTCTTGTCCCTCTCTTACCTATCTGTAGATACGTTCTTTTTTTTCAGACTCTGTTCTTGTTCGTACCTTGTAGTGTAATCGGCGTAGTTAGGTTGCATTTTTTTTTTCCATTATATTTTCTTTTTTAGGTCTTTGTCCTAGTCTGGTTCGTTGTCCTTGACGTACTTGTGGTCCTTCTACTGAATTTCTTTATTTTTGTCTTTTCTTTTCTCTTTTTGTTATTTAATAGTGCAATACATTTTATGAACGTAGAATTAGTTAGAGAAAGTATGTTATAAAATGTTTTGTAGGTAATCTTCTGAATTGCATTTGAAAATAGCGGTTGTTATTATAGTGACATAATTTCAGGTCTCTGGTCGTGTCGTTAGTGATCATACCGACAGGTTAGCCGTTTTCATAGTATATACCGTAACCATAAATCTGTGAAATGGCGGAACTCCAACAACTAATGAAGTTGGGTAAGGAACTTGGCCTTGAGGGAGAGGAGCTACGCGGCTGGATTAAAGAGCAGCAGGCAGAGTTGCGCGATGAGCGTGCTAAAGATAGAGAGCGAGAAAAAGAGGCTCAAGAGCGGCAACAGGAGAGAGAGGCTAAGGATAAGGAGCAGGAAAGAGATTTTAAGTTAAAGGAGTTAGAAGCTCAGCAACAGGAGAGACAGGATAAGGAGCAGGAAAGGGAGATAAGGTTAAAGGAGATAGAAGCTCAAGAGCGGGAGATAGACGCGCGAGTAAGAATCGCGGAGTTGGAAATCAAAAACAATACGCCAACGGAAACAGTTGAGCGGCAGGTACACAATAAAGGTGGTGTTCGGATCAAGCTCCCTACGTTCGACGACCGGAAGGACGATATAGACGCCTTCCTTTACAGGTTCGAACTGAACGCACAATTGCAATGGGGGGAAAATAAGGAATTATGGTCCACGTACCTGGCGTCTCTATTGCAGGGGCGAGCGTTAACCTACTTTAAAGAGCTACAGCGCGAAGACGTGCAAGATTACGATAAGCTGAAGGCTTTGCTGCTTCGCCGATTTGCGCGTACCGAGGAATATTTCCGGGAGCAGTTTAGGCGAGCACGTGCGGATACCAGGGAGGACTTTGCTGCCTTCGTCGCGAGACTAACGGAATATTTCGCGAACTGGGTAGACTTGGCGCATGTGGGCGCGGATTTTGCTAAACTAAAAGACCTAATGATCCGTGACCAGCTGTACGCGTCGTGCCATAAAGATCTGGTGGCTTTCCTGAAAGAAAACGAACCCGCGACGGTGCAAGAGGCGTCTAAGTTGGCGGAAGCATACCGTACGGCACACCCGTCCAAACCAGTCGCGAGGGCGTACGTACAGGATGCTGGTTACGTCGCTGTGGTTGAGGGGTCGCCGGCAGGACATAAAGACAGGTCGCGTCAGCGTGGTGCCTATAACGGGCAAGCCCAGGGGCAACGTAGGGGGTATCACCAATCACCTGCATATGGATCCGGTAAGTTTGACCGAGCAGGAGGGCTAGGTCGCGGTAATGGCCGAGGGCGATTTGTGACCTTTGCCGATGACCGACGGCATAGGGAATTTAGTTCCGGTCGCGATGGGTCACGGGGACCCAGGTCTAGCGGAGCACAGGGAGCGGAGTGTTGGACTTGCGGACGCGTGGGTCACTTTTCACGCGAGTGTAGGGCCGCGAAGTGTTGGAACTGCGGAAGAGCAGATCACATCAGCGTGAATTGCCCTGCAGGTAGGATAGCGGCGAACGTGGACAGTAGCTCCAGTCCATGTTCCCCTAATAAATTTCATCATGCGGCTGCGTGTGTTACATCGGACAACGGAGGCGGACAGTATTCTATGTGTCCCAGTTGTGAGAAGTTATTATCTTCCGGTGTTTTACCTTGTGGGAGAAAGATCCCCGTTATAAATTCATGTCATACAGGAGGTGGTCTTAGGGTTTATCTGGGGTTTGTTGGGGACGAACCGGTCTCGGTTTTACGAGATACAGGATCTACCGTTGTGGGAGTTCATAGGGACTGCATTCGGGATTCACAGCTTACAGGTGAGACTGTCCCGTGCATCCAATTTTCGGGGGCCATTGAGAAATTACCCATGGCAAGAATAGTGATAGATACACCTTTCCTTAGCGGGGAAGTCGAAGCAGTCGTTGGTTGTTTTCCAGGCGCCCAGCTCATCATTGGGAATGTATCACGGGTAGTTTCCCCTTCCGAGGAGAATGTGCAGGCATGGTCACAATCAAAAGGTATTGACTTTTGTGCCGCGGTCGAAACACGTCGACAGGTAGCTGATAAGGATGAGATTAGACCTTTGGCGACGCCAGCGGTCAACCTAGATATCACGCCAGAGCGCTTGGCGAGATTACAAAGGGAGGATCCATCATTAAACCCATGTTTTGGGGAAGCACGAACCGAGAAAACGAGGAAATATAAGAACGGCTCGTCTTCCTTTGTTGTTCAGGCGGGCATTCTGTTCCGTAAGTATGTAACGGTGGCCTCCATTTTAAAGCAGGTCGTTGTGCCAGCGTTGCTGATCGCAACAGTATTGCATTTGGCACATGATGTCCCATTAGCGGGTCATATGGGGATAGCTAGAACCAAAGAAAGGTTCTTAAAAATTTTTATTGGCCATCGATACATAGAGATGTACGGCTGTATTGTAAGACGTGCAGTGCGTGCCAAAAGACGAAAGGACAGAGAGTATCTTCAGCGCGCACTATAGCAGAAGAAGCTTCTAGTATCGCTTCGAAAAGAGCAAAAGACTATAAAGATAGAGGTTCCAAATTGAGAATTTTTAAGCTAGGAGACAAGGTCCTATTGTTGTTACCTACGGACCATAATAAGTTATTGATGACATGGAAAGGTCCTTATGTTATTGAGCGAGTTGTTTCAAAGGTAGATTACGCTATCCACATTGATGGAACGAGTAAGGTTTTCCATGTTAATATGCTACAGAGATTTTATGAGAGACCACAGTATCTGTGTGCACAGACAAAACCAGAGGAGACTGTCTTCTCTATTGCTTGTACGGGGGTCGTAGACCAGTTGGACTGTGACGTAAGCGACACCGAGGCGCAGGAAGAGTTACAAATTCAATTGCCGGAGTTAACTCCGACACAAGGTTACAGGGACGTAAAAATTAACCCTGACCTTACGAGTTCAAGGAGTAGGGAACTTAAGACCCTGTTAGCGTCATTCCCGGATGTTATTACGGATTTGCCGGGTCGCACTACCGTGATCCAGCACCAAATAAAGTTGACTTCGGATAAGCCAGTATTTCTTAGACCTTATCCGCTGCCTTTTTCTTCGAGAGATAGAGTTATAAAGGAAGTTGAGTCAATGTTGAAGTTAGATGTGATAGAACCATCAACATCGCCGTATTCATCACCCATCGTCCTCGTGAAAAAACTTGATGGATCGGTGCGGTTCTGTATTGATTTTCGAAGATTGAACACTATTACGGTAGGCGATAGGGAGCCTATTCCGTTTCAGGAGGAATTAATAGCTTCATTGGCCGGGTCCACGTGGTTTTCCAAGATAGATTTAACGAAAGGTTATTGGGAAATCCCTCTTACTGAGGAGTCTAAACAATACACGGCGTTCCAAACGCCCATTGGATTATTCCAATTTAAGGTCATGCCATTTGGATTGGTAAACGCGCCAGCGACGTTTGCACGATTAATGAGACTGGTGCTGAAGGACATACCTAATGTCGTGTCGTTCTTTGACGATATAGCATGCCACACGTCGACATGGTCTGATCATATTCAGACACTAACGGTAATTTTTAAGCGATTACGTCATTTTTGGTTAACTGCTAAACCCGCAAAGATGGATTTGGCATGTCCAGAGATAGTATTCTTAGGACATATCGTGGGTAGAGGTGTTCATAGACCTGAAGTAACAAAAATTGACAAATTAGTAGGGTTGCAAATCCCAAAAACAAAGAAACAAGTCAGAAGCTTAGTGGGAATTTTAAATTATTACAGAAAGTTCATTCCAAATTTTTCCTCCTTGTCATCTTCTCTTACTGACCTTACTAAGAAGGGACAACCCGATAAGGTCCAGTGGACGTCTGAGTGTCAGACAGCATTTGATAATTTGGTGACAGCATTATCATCGTCACCCATTCTGATATTACCCGATTTTCGATCTAATTTTATCCTCAGAACGGATGCGTCCGACTCTGGTGTCGGCGCTTGTCTTCTACAGGAGAAGAACGAATGTCTCCATCGTGTATGTTATGTCAGTAGGAAGTTATTGCAGAGAGAAAGAAAATATTCTGTGATAGATCGGGAGTGTCTTGCCATTGTGTGGTCCGTGTAGGAAATTAGGACGTTATCTCATGGGACGAGAATTTTGTATCCAGACAGACCACAAGCCACTGACATTTTTGTCGAAGAATCGTTCGTCCAGCCCACGCTTGTCTAGATGGGCATTGGCTTTGCAGCCGTATACCTTCGTTATTCAACCAATTCCAGGAACCAGCAATCATATCGCCGACTACCTTAGTCGAGCCTAGGGGAAGAGTTCAGGAGCTTATACATCGGAGGACAGGAACATTGACAGGATCTGTGTGAATGAGTCGACTTTAAAATATTGACATTATAAATATGATAGGAAGAATGGTTGATAGGTTGATTGGTTTTTGATTCTGTATTAGGTAGTGTGTTTAGTTAGCTATTGATGATGTGATACGTATATGCATAGTGCAGGGCATACTGATCCCCATATTTTCCCCTGATTCCGGTATTTTATGTGCTAGGGGCATTGGTAGGTCATTTTTATGTAGGTATTGCTCACGCTCACTCGTTGACAGTCATCTTGATGCGATTTGAAATTAATTGCATTAATTTTTTTGGGGTGGGGGATGATGTCACGAGTGGAGTGAGCGATAGTTAATAATTACGGGGGGAAAGGAGGAGAGTAAAATTAACGCACGTAGACAAGTAAGTTAAAGCGTGCTGTTATGAGTGGTGGGGGGTCTGAATGAGGCGAAAGCGCTGTATTACTATCAATGCAAGTTAGAAGGTCCTACTGAACGGACGCAAGAGAAAGCCAAGCGGGCGAACATAAGGGGAGCAGTCGGAAGACGGATGAGAGTGTTTTTTCCAGTGATGACTGGTGTCGGGTGTCAGGGTTAGGTCTAGAAGTGTCGTGCTGGGTCACGGCTTATTTATTTCATGGTCTCGTTGATTTTAGCCAGTGCAAATGTCCTTGAACTATTCTCGTGGACAGTTTGTTTTTGTAACGCTTTTTCTTAGAGATGGAAAGAAAGGGGGGCAAGATAGAATAAATGGATGAGTTAACAGTGACGGTGCAGTTTTCGACCCCGTGGTTTGGGTGTACTCTAACAGGGGAAGAGACGGGGCGAAAAAGGGAAATAGTAAATTCGTACATAAAACGTAGAGGGTTGGAGACTTTAGTAAGGGTTTTGATATGTTAATTTGACCTTGTTTGTTACTAGTGCAAGGCCGTGACCGATTTCCATGCAGAATCTATTAATACTACGAGCTGAGCTCGAAATGGATGCACCAATCAAATTTGGGCAGTTGGCTGGGGATTTGCAGATGGCCGCGAGGTATATAAGCGGAGCCATTCTTATGTTTCACTACTCCATGCAGAAACTATCCATCTGTGAAGGCAGTCGGCGGGATTCAGCCAGAGAGAATCAGAAGATTGTTAAAGTCATGTCTATGTCCTTGATAGACACTGGAATGAGACCATACGCTTGTCAGAAATTATCTACTGCTATTATCTCCAGCTCCCTGATCTCGTATCAGGGACCAATGTAAGTGTCTGCCTATTGATTCGACGATGAACGTGAGGCTGACCTTAATTTTCCAGTAGGAGTGCTACCGAAGAATGCAAGATTTCCATGTATTTTAACTTGCAACTAGATCTAGCATGAATGTCTGGTATACACATTTGTAAATTGAAATTGATGTGTCAGGATGAGGCTGGGGATTGCCAGCCCATCCTAGAGTAGATCTAGATCTAACTTAACTACGTCAGTTGTATTGACGAGTTAGATCCTTTATAAGCGGTAGGCACGAATAACTGAGTTAACATTGTCGTCTGAGACATTAAGATATTATTTGTTAGATAGTAGGCAGGCTATATATCTGAAAGATAGATAAGTAATAATTAAATTGTGAATGAGTCAGAATGATATAATCTTTTAGGAATCCAGAGGAGACTTCTAGTGATAGATTATTGAATTTTCATGTGATGCTGCTGATGTTGTCTTTTTAGTATGTAAGAGCTAGACGAAATTTGTTAGGGAATTTAAAGTAATAAATTTGTGGCCCTGCAAGGTCCTTGATAAAACTTATTCGAATTGTTATTAGTATATGTGGCATGGTATGGAAGAGTAAATCATAAAAACCTCTCGATATTTTAAATGCAGTCGAACACCAATAATTCCATATAACCCAACTCGTAACATCGGGGACGGGCCAAAGAGCCACCTCGGTGAGCACAGGGGATAGGCCAGCATAGGGCCGGAGGCCACACATAGGCCAAGAGTGAGGCTGTCGCTGCAGGACAGTAGAGGCACATAAAGTCGTGGCGGTCTGGCCACGGACAGGGACGTAGATATATGAGCGTGAATGTGATAATGTACTATTGATATGTTGATGGGCTATTGAAATGATAATGCACTACTGCCATGTTGATGGGCTATTGAAATGATAATGTGCTATTGCCCTGCTGAGGTGCTAGTGGAATGCCAAGGTGTATGACAATAGGAAGGTGATATTGAGAGACTGCGGTGCCAGTGAATTATTAATGTGCTATTAAGACCCTGAGGGGAGAGGCTGAGGCCGAACTGCCTTTAGGAAGTAACTACCGGGTTGTGGATCCGAGGAAGAGTGCATGTGAGAATAAGGCCGTTGTACGGCAGTTAATTTCAATAATATAATGTATGTAATTGCGCTATTATCTGGATAATTATGTTTAATAAATGTGTGAGTCTGATGGGTTGTTCTGTTAAGTGTTAAACGTGTTCGTTCGTGATTGTTGTCCTGTCATAACTTATTACATCTCCCAGTCTGGGATTTGTGACAATGTTTTTACCTGTGTCTGTCTGTCTGTGGCAAACTTTACACAAAAAGTAATGAACGGATTTGCATGAATATTTCCTTTTATTTCAATTTGTATCTCAGACACTTGCAGTACATTATAACTTAACATTTCTTGGAGACCAGGAGACATGTACGCCAATTCCATGTTACTTGTGTTACATCTTGGCTCCACATACAATTCTTTAAAACAACTTCATTATAAGGGTGTCTGGAATGAAAGCATTTTTCCATGAGAAAAAGAAATTGTTATTTTCATTTTTATAGCTTTCACGGCATAAGGACAAATTAACATCTCTTTATTTACAGTGCAGTCCGCCTAAAGTCAACTTGCTTAAAGTAAATTCTCGCTTAAAGTGAACCTTTTTTGGCGGTCCCGTTTTTTCTCCTCTGTATTTCAATACTTTTTTTTCTGATAAAGTCATCGGCTTTAGCGGCCTTTTCGCTTAAAGTCAACAACACGTACGGCTCTGTGTTGTACACGTTTTGGTATTTCCCACTGTTTCCCATGAAAACGTTTAAAGTCAACCTCGCTTAAAGTCAATGGTTTTTTCCGGTCCCGAGATGTTGACTTTAACCGGACTGCACTGTAATATAATATATATAATATAGCTATTATCTTTCTTCTATCAGATCAGAGGAAGAGGAGGTTGGAACAACAGCCCCACTGCTGAACAGTTCCGGGCATCGTTGAGGGCACTTATGCTGCAAAACAGCATTAAGGCATCAGAGCATGCAAATTCTGTGTGTTCGGATGGGCAGGAAGTACAGGATGTCCAGCTCCCCATCTTGTCAAGGTCAATTGTAAGAGACAGTCAACCCCAACCTGACTTTAGTGGCCCTGAGTTTGCCACGGCAGTGGAACAGCTGAATTCAGCCCTATCGTTTCCAGACTGTGACTGGCGCACTTCGTGCAGGCAAATTAAAAACAAATTAAAGTGCCACACGTGCATTGCAGCACTCTCCAGTGAGGAAATTTCGTCAGATCCCCGCTTTGCATTTTTGCACAGGAGAAACAATGGAGGTCTTATTTTACCATCGAATGGCATCGTGAAGATCTTAATAGCTGCAGAGAAGGCATTTCGAATTTGCATGACGGACCCCAGCAACATGGGAAGCCTCCCTTATATGGGAAAAATGGACCTCCGTATGGAAGCACTTGTCTTAAGGCACATGCAAGATAAACTAAACACACTCTTCCCTGAATTCAACGATCACTTTTACGACTGTGAATTGATGGAAGAGAATCATATCAGTCAGCTAGTTCGGCTCATCACAGCCTATTTCATTAAGATGAGACTATTCAAGGCAGGGAAGCTCCATCATCAGCGGGTCATCTTGGCTGGTCAGTGCTCCAAACGGATGAAACTGAATAAACTGGTGCTTTTCAGTGGTCAGTGAACACTGTGTACAGTTTGATGTATGATTTCTTAATATTTCTTGGATTATTCATTCAGTAACCTCTATCCCATGACTGTGAGTACAGTATTCTTTCTTCTTTACTTTTTATACATGAACTTCTGCCTCGAGTTTTTTGTATGATTGTAATGGCTTTCATTTGTATTAATTATAATATAATGATGTAAAGCACCTAGAGCCTTCATTTGGGGATAAGCGCCAAGTGACTTGTTTTATTATTATCTTTCTTTATTCATCTTTAGTACAAGACTGTTCATTACTTGTGAATGTATTTCAGGCAGCTGGGTGGCCTTGCTTTCATTCCCAATATATTATCCCCATGTGTCTTGAATATTGCTTCTCATTTTGTAAACAATTCCATTGTATATTATTTGAAACTGATCAGCACCTATCTTTATCCCCATGTGTCTTGAATATTGCTTCTCATTTTGTAAACAATTCCATTGTATATTATTTGAAACTGATCAGCACCTATCTTTATCTCCATGTGTCTTGAATATTGCTTCTCATTTTGTAAACAATTCCAGTGTATATTATTTGAAACTGATCAGCACCTATCTTTTTATTACCCTTTGATTTTATTTCCATCTCACTGGTGTTGACTATAAAAAAAAGTATAATGATTAGTGAGCTTGTTTTACCCCTTCCAAACCAACTAATAATGTTCGTTCTGTAATAGCTTTTTCATTATATTATAGTAATAATATTATTCAATTAAACAGTAATTAGATCTAATGCTGTTTTCTTGATTCATGATGCAAGTCAATGGTTCTTTTGTTTTGTTCCTGAATTTGTCGTATTGGCCTAGTCTATTAGTATTTTATTAGTCTACAAGCAATAACAAGAACACTTTCATTTTCCAGTTCATGTTAGGCTACACATAAAATAGGTCTATAAAGGTTTTTTTTTTATAATAAAAATAAAACGCTCCCGCGAACACAACGCCTAGTCTTCTCTGGTACTGATTAGTCTACCTGCCGCGGCCTCGGGCAGTCAGTACTAGCCAGTCAAACATGGCCGCTGGGCTCCTACACGGTGGCCTCACTCGGCGCCCGCTGAGCGCGCGATCTAGCCAATACTAGTACATCTATGGTCTCCGCCTCTTGTATTGATGGCACACTGGCATTGGCGACCCATAGACTGGATCAGTCATGGAATACAGCTTGTGGGACGACATTTCACTCTTGAATGAGAGCGTGTTCGTGCTGAACACGGTTTTTTGAATGCCAGCCTCTTTTAAAATGCGTATAACAGTGTTTACTGACATTGGTCGAGCATTTGCCATTGCATTTATTGCATCTAGTATCCTTTAAGCTTTGAAGCGGTTTTATTTATGTATAGTGCGAATAAAATCTGAGAGTTGTCATTCTTGATCTCCCTCATCTTTTTACGGTCAAAGTTGCTGCCTGGCGGCTTCTTTCACAAGAATATAATCTGTCTCCTGACCCCGGCAGTAAGCACATCAGCAATCTGACTTCTTTCATCTTGGTTTAGTCAAGGCATGTTTATCGAAATGAAAAGCGGTGATTTAAACATGGCGTATTAAAGAGGTTCAGTCGACCTTTCCACGAGTTTTTTTTTTTTTTTCACTGTCGATATATTTTTCATTGAGATAATCTAATTTGAAACAGTAAAAAAAAAAAGAAATTTCAAACAACTGCCTGTGCACAAGCACATTTAGAAAATAACAATTATTGATCGAAGAAAAACAAAAAAGGGGGGGGGGTGGGGTTGGAGGGATGTTTGAAGACACTAAAACGTGAATGATTTAAAATAATTTTCTAGTTTTATCGCCTCTCCCATTTGTTCTTTTTTTTAGTGTGTTTTTGCATGTGTTTGTATTTTTTTCAAGTCAACGTGTAAGGTTATTCCATAAACTTTGGACGCTTTATAGGAGGAACCAGTGAGAGAAAGGAGGGGGAAATATAGCTTTTTTGTCCCTGTAAAGGAGCTTCAAGAATTGCTCAGAAAGGTGAGTATTACTTCTTATAAGTGATAACATTCGGACATCATTCTGTTGATAGTCAGGTAGAAAGAAAGAATGAGGTCAGCATTGTTCATGCACTTGTCAGTTGTTATGGGTTGTTCAACAAAAGGAGGAAAGTTGGGGGAGGCTGGGGGAGAATGATGGGTGAATGAATTTACATTCGAGTTCGTATAAAAATAAAAACAGACATATAAACACAATAAACCTGAACTACATAAAATATCATTAAAAAAAACATACGAACCAGCAAGTGAGTGATACAAATTTATAGTTCATTTTTTTTTCAATTACCAGGAAATATATTAAAATAAAATTTCTTCTGTAAAGATTTCTCAACATCAAAATTCAACCCGGTTAGTAAAGGAAACTTAAATCAAGGTGAATATAATAATTCGACATTATGAAAAGTTGGTGTAAGGTCCTAATTTCGTGGTATTTTTTTCCTCATCTGCCCAAAAAAAGTATAATATCAAATTATTCTCACTGTATATTTATTATTAACTCTACAATGAGTTCGCTGTTCAAGTTCTAGTTATCACGATATGAAGATATTTTCGTAACAAGAGAGAAATCAGTCTATTCTAAGTTTAGAAGAAAAAAATTATATTTTATACGTAAGATGTATTATTATTTTATTTTGTTGACAATGTTGATGTTAAAATGTTTGACCTTTCTTTTTTTTTTTTTTTAATCTCATTAGACACATTATGACATTATTCGTACTTCGATGTCAGTCTGAATTATCTTATTATCGTATTAAAGTAACACATGTCGTCGGTTGGCTGTTGGAACCTTCTTAAGTCGATTTTTGGGCGAATTCACTTTTTTTTAAAAATGGAATCTATAGCACGAGACGCATCGGATGCACTTGAAAAAACGAACAAATTCTGCCTAGTGGTGGAGAAAAACCATGATTTAATTCCGTGTTATAACCTCGGGAACGTTCAGTTGGCATTTAATACTTTGTGTTACTAAAGAGCCAAGGGTGAATAAATGGTTTGTTTTATGCTAGACAGTAAATCATACATTTATATTACATTCATTGGAACGGTGAAATAAACGAAATGAAATACTAAGTTAAGAAGAATCATCATTCCTTGGTTTCGAGGGATAAATTTAAAACAGAACTAAAACGGCAAAGACAACAATTTATCAATGCCTCTGAGGCACTTTTAAACATATATTTTTACTATGCCCAAAGAAAGGTAGCGAGGTTATTCGATCAGCCAAGAGGCGCGATGTATGCGCTTGAACCTCGTTAAAGCTTTAGCCAGGTTCCAACAGCCAACTTCAGTGTGTTATAACCTGCTTAACTCTGGTTACGTAATTACAGTAGGGTTGTCGTCAAAATGCAATACACAGTACAACTAATGGTCAAGAACATAGGCTAGATAACAAGTTACAGCTCCCAACAATGAAAACTATTAAAGATAATAAGTTTTTTCCTTCTCCTGTAAAATTTTGATTTTGGACTTAAGAAGGTTCCTACAGCCAACCGACGATGTGTGAAAATATAATATTAAAAGACAATTAGTAATATTTAATTATTTTTAAATTTTTTTCTATGTTATTCCTAAAATATTAAAACAAGTTTAATCAATGTGGAACATCACACTCTTCGTTTTTGGTAAAAATGACAAGAAATGGAAGCACTTGCAGCCACAATAATATACTGTGTCTAAGACAGTAATGAAGTAAAAATCACAACAATATTTATCTGTAACTGGTTTTCTAAAAGTAAAACACGGTAGAGAAAAAAAAACAACCAAACTATTACTCTTGGATACATCATAACTTAAGCGGCCTATGTTATTATGATGGCACAACTGTGTGTTTGATGATTACCCTTTTGCTGTCTTTCCCACAGGAACAGCGAAAAAAAAAAGGGAAAGAAAAATAGCAGGTAGGTGATGATTCAAGAGCATGCTTGAAGAAAAGCCAGAGGATTACAGAATTGTTATAGGCAACTAAGATATTCTAACAACATAGATTAGGAACTTGAGAGAGAACTATTATCGTTTCAGATGTGTTGCCAGTAGAGAAACATTAGTTGAAAAACTAAAGATCGCTGTGTGTCGGATAATCTGATTTGTGTGACATCCAATTGAGGGGTTTAGTTCAATACCGTTGTCATGAACGTGGGGCTCAGCGCTTACTAGATTATATAGGGAACATATAGTTCGATTACATTTTTTTAAAGAACTAAACCTCACTCACAAACATACTAATTACTAAATAACAAAATGGGTAACTTTTAGGGTCAGACCTGCAGGGCCACAACCATATAATTACGATAAGTAAAAATATATATAATGAATGTGAAATCAATATCATGACAAACAATATCAATAGTAATTCATATTAAGTCTAGATCTACTATAATATAAATTTAACTCTAAGTTTGAGTAGGTTACCTAAAATAAATCTAAATTAACCACTGTTAAGCTCATGAATCCCCCACTGAACTAATAACCCCTTAAGTATTCTAGATCTAACTACCAACAACATTAACTGCTGTCCTAAGAACCATCATTTTCATTATTTGCCAAGGGCTGAACTTTGTAATGGATTATACTTAAGTAATTCTACACATCACATAAAACTGTAGATGTCATAGTATTTCAGACAATATTTTAGGGTTGTAATAATTTATAACTTGCCTCGCTCACTAAGGAGACGTAGGCATTGAAATATCCATACTTTCAAATTATTGTCGCACTCATACTGTTAAAGACAAATCCCACACGTAGGATAGTAAATTCAAATCATTGTGACACTCATACCATTAAGATAAATCTTCACATGGCATAGCTCTAGAGCTGTGATGAGCTGGCAATTCCTAGTCTCACCAAATACAATTCAAGTTTACAAATTATAGAACTAGAGCTCTAGCTAGTTAGATCTCCAAGGAGATACATTCATCGTAACGTTCATTCGTTCAAAATAGCATTATTTCCACACACACTGTTAGAGATCGTAGATATTGTAAAGTTCCATTTTCAAATCACAGTTCTACAATGTTAAATATAAAGACTACAAGCAGCTGTAACTCTTTGAAATCGTCGTTCCCCTCCTTTAAGGATGGATGGCTACACTGCTCATCGGTTAGATCTGTTTCTACGAGGTCATTCCTGGTGTTATCGATTTCTGCTTACCATTGTCCTGGCTCAAAAACCAGCCATGGGGGAATCCATCAATAGCGTGCATATTGTAGTACCATGGCTTTGGCTACTTCTTCAATCAAACAGTACTATGTATTAGTCCACGGCATCATTTTCTGTCTAGACGAAAATGGATAATCACTGAGACTCTCTAACGAACGATGCTTCGGCTAGGTCTGGCGACCCAGCCGTTTGCAGCTGCCTATACCTCAGCTCAGCTTGTCGGCGAGATCAGTAAGCCGGCAATGGATTGGCCAGCAGTTTAACCGCCTTCAGGCGTGACGTCAACTAAAAAATAATCCCCCGTTTAAGTCCAAACCTACGCGTCCCTTTTTCTAGTTTCTTTATGTACTTCTATTCTAATATCCCATCATCTTCCCTTGATCATGTTTTCTTTGACTTTTCTCTAGGCTGTTCTTAAATGGTCTGCGATGACCTGTTTACTGCCGCATCTGTCGCCACAGCCTGCTATCCAACGGTCCGCCGGCGAAGCAGTCCCAACCGGTTAAGCATGACGTCACAAAAGCGCCATCTCCATCTAGTTACTAGGAAAAAGCTGACGCAACACACGTCTTCCTTCGCCACCGTTGCTCCCCCGATTACATTAGCATACGGGTCAGCTAAATGCGCAAACAATAGCATCTCGTAGTAACTCTCCCCCACCGCTGAGCGTGTACCATCCTATTGAACCCACTAACTTGTTTAACTTTGTATGAGGGAATTTATAATTAATTGAGTCACGACAACCGCGCCTAAGTCCACTCCATTGAAAACTAGAGATATTGGATTTAACTCAATTAATAAAGAGGTATGAACAATCGTGGAAAGTTTGAAGACAATTATACAAATTATATTATTGAATTTAGATGAATTGCATCTTGGTGCGACATCGTGTCCAAGTCCATGGGTTTTTGCCGTTTTCCCCAAACTACATCGTAGTGACTTGAGGCCAGTTTACACTTCCAAATTAAATTTTGTCCTCAAACACGTTGTCAAAGGACGTTTGGCCATACCACCTGGAGCTTTTAGGGGCGTGCTTGCGTTAATTTCAACTGTTTGTGAGGCTGCTTGTGCAAACATCGGCTTCAACAAGCATCACCTTGGCCACTCGCTTTTGCCTGTACTAAAAATGTTGTGTAAATTCACGCACTCATTAAGTCGGTACCAACTGGTGTGTAAATAAAATCCCACTGGATAGCAAAGTCCATGCGAACGCAATGAAATGTACATTCTAAGTTTACAACAAATCTGCATTTGTTGACTGAAAAAAGTAAAAGGAAATAGCTTTGCAAAAAAAAAAAAAAAGTCAAAACTGGTTATATTATCGTGTATCTGTGTTTGTGTACCCAAAATTATGTTTCATCTCATTATATTGGGATGTTATTGTTTTCTTTGAGACCGAAAAGTTATGAGTCTGAAAAAATAAAACCAACCAGGCATCACTGTGTGAAACGAATAAAGGATAAACACGGCAATGCAAGGACCATTAAACGATTGAAGAAAACAAAAGTGCACGAAAAGAAGAACAGTGCCGACGTTTACCCAACAGTTTATTTGTTGTCTAACGACGAGGACGTAGTAAAAATCAGGAATTCACAGAGACGTTATTGGGTAAACATTTTTAGGGGCGGCAGTATACTCTTGTAGATTACACACGAACAACACATTCAATCGTCACCGTCTTAATACCATCAATTCAGAAATTGAAGTTTCCTCATAATAAAATAAGAAGGAAAGTTTTGTAATACGAAACGCACTACGGCGGAAGAATATAAAAGTATTTTGGCAAACTGAGACTAAATTATATTATAATTATTAGAAACCATTCCGTTTAATCAATGTGTATTATTTAATGTGAGGTCAAGTGTGCCACCCATTATTTTGTATACATTGTGTACTTAGACATTGCGTTGGTTGTCTTTGCTTTTTAGTTACCCATAAGATTACTGCTGCGGTTTTAAAAAGCAACGCTTCCTTTACAGAGGCCATTTTAAAAATGTCGGCCTTTTTCTGGCAAGCACACAAGCTCTACCTATTTCACCTCCTTTGGTTACGTCAATTTAAAGTGCTAGTGCGACTGATTGTAGAAAATTCGGGAATTCACAGAGCACCATATAGGTAGAATGCGCACATGCGCCATCTTGGCTGTCCGGGCCCATGCATCACTATGGCGATGGTGGCATTGATTTTGATTCGTTAGCTGATTTGCACTACGAGCACTTAAGGCGTCGCGAATCAATCGGAGGCGAGCTGAAAATAGTTCGCTGCAGTAAACAATCCCACGTGTGTACATGGCCATGAGAGAGGTTCGGTCAATACTTTCACTTCCTTTCCCTTGTTTACACGGATGGTAGGGAATCTGACCAGCTTGGATCCATCCTTTCCACCCCTGTCATAACAACCAGCTACAATGCAACCAGCAGGCATTTTAACCGCTTAGACACATCTCGAAGTTACACGCATCAGCGGATCCATCGGCCATCTTGTTTGGCGGAAGAACAAAACAAACACACACTGTGACGTCATGCGCATTCTACCTATGGGGTAAACATAGTAGTTGCGGTTTTTGCAATAGTATAGATCTAGTATCACAATTAGTTTGTGTGGTGTGCGTATGCAACGCGCTTGAACTTGTATTGGAGATGAAGTTGAATGTATGCTTGAATTTGTAAATCGGTCTTTAGGCACGTTATTGAACCATCCCTTTTAATTGTTTACCAACTTAATTAATGTTGTGATAATTATCAACAACACGATCACTGGGTTTCGCTGTGGAATCTCTCAGTTATTCTGTGTTTACAACATCGTGGGAGTTTCTGTTTCCGCTATTTTCATATTCACTGTTTTTCACTGGCTTCTCAGCGGGATTGCATTCTGTTTCGTTGTAGTACGTGTTGTAGGAAGATTTAGTATCGGTTTCAGAGTATGCATTTTCCGCCTCGGCATACTGTCCATATTCTCCTTCAGTAGGTGAAATATACTCAGTGTCAGCACTTCGCTGTACTTGATCACTTTTCCTAGTTTTATCCTTGTTGATCACGACATTGAGAGATGCAGAAGCCTGTTGAGGTGAAGACATATTCGCATTTGATTGGTTTGATAAACTATTCAGTTTATTAACACCCTGTTGAATTAGTTCTGTATTCCGTGTGTTTTCTGCATTGGCAGTTATGCTTAGACCATAGTTTTGTTTTTCTAATTTGCCCAATCGCCGTCTTAGTCTGAAAATAAAAATGGCCATTATAGCAATACTGATGATCGCTAAAACACCAACCACAGAACTGATAATGACACCAATGTTGTCATCTGACGTTCCTTCAATGTTCTCTGATGTCGTTGTGGTATACCTGGAATTATTTGCGGTTGTAATGATTGTACTTGTTTTTGTTGGTGTTCTTATTGCTGTTCTTGTTGTCGCCGTTGTTGTTGACGTTCTGTGGGTGGAAGTTACAGTAGTTTTGGAGCAATGATCTGTGCACTGGTTAAATTCTAGAAATCCAGGAATAATGGTGTCGAGCTGCTCTCCCCGTGATTTCCAATTGAATCCTATACAACTAAATGAGCAGGAATCAATAGTTGTCGACAAGCGGTAAGATGTGGAATGTCCTGTAGTGGTGCACTGTTGTGATCTGGTGCAGTATAGTACATTATCAGGCGTGGTATATATGGTGCAATTGAACAATGATGAACTGCCCGTCTGACCTGGCATTTGTGTTGTGTTCCCAACGCTTTCTACAGTATCTGAAGCTAGTGTAAACGTAGCCGAGCAGTTTTTGGTTGTATCTGTACACAGACACAGATGAAATCTGTAATAGACAAACAAGGATGTCGTTTGAATCAACCACAACATGTCAACAAACAAACAAAAAATAATAGCTGCTCTATCGACAACATTATTTGATGTTAATATTGCCTTCTGTAAGATATGCGTGTTTGAGTAAGTGTACTGAGTAGGGCAACCAATTCTTGAGGAATGAGAGAGGATAGATATGAGTGATTGGAATGAAATGACAAGCAGTTTCTGATTCTACTGTTTTTAATCTATAGTAATTCTGGAAAGAAACTATTCTGAAAGTTATCATGCAAGGAAGTGTCAGTCGTTTTTATAATGTCTGAACCACGATTTAAAGGTAAATGTAAGGCAGCGTGTCATCCTAAGAAAGAATGCCCAAGAAAAGAATAGAAAAACTGCAGTAATTTATTATCATGGTTGGAGAACTAGATTTATGTTTTTCTTCGCTCAACAAATAGGCATGATAGTACAGATTTACGGTTACATAAACAGGCGTAAGACGATAGATTCAGACAAGAGCTAATATGACTGATGGCAGTTTGATTCAACAAGAAATGTACATTTCCTCCTTTAACTTCAAGCACATCACAATATCTACATAGCTAGGTTTGTTGAAGATTTAAAAAAAAAAAAGCTTTTTTTTTTCTCAAGTTTTAGGGATCGGGCCGGAAACGTGACGCCTTTATAAGCCACGAGTGATTTTCTCTACCGTGAAATTTTGTCTGATATACTATATTCTATGTTTGTACTAACAGATATTCATGAATAACAATCTTAAAATATTAAAATATAACTCCATATGTTTACATTTGACTGAATCAGTGGGTGCAGATAGATCACAAATGCGTACTCCAGAAAGACAGGCGGTAACCCATTAACTTGGATTTTAATTTTGCATCAATGCCATGGGCCGCCAGGCTCCACTCGTTCTATCAAATCACACGACACACCTTTAACTTCTTCTCACTTAAAATGATAAACAATTTAATTTACTGGTTTCCAAGGAATTGGTACTGGAATCTTCAATCTGAAAAAAATATTTTAATTCCCAACATTTTAAAAGTAATACCATGTATCTATGACAACATTAATCATGTACTATTAGATTCTTCTTTGTAGAGCTTTAAAGAATCAGATTTGCCATAAAGGACACACTGATATGCAATGAAGGAATTGAAAAATAAATAAATAAAATGTGGTAGTCAGCGTGCGTGTTACGTTCACACTAAACACGTCAATTTTCACACAGAACACACGCCGAGAAATCATAGGGCCATACTACAGATTTACTTACTGTTCAAATAATGCTTTAGAAAACCGCACAGTCTTGAAGAAGGCTGTTCCACTGTCCCTTAATATTTTCAGGTCCACGTTGGATCCTTGACCAGCTGCACCAATCAGGATGACCACAAATGGAAGTAATCCTCTCACTATGTTTTCCCGTGCCATTCTGTGTTAAAAAAAAAAAGGCGATAGTGTAAATTTGAGTTGGCTCATGATCAAGGATATTATAAAGTATCTGAAATGAAACTCATGGAATAGCGAGGCTGCAGGAGATCTTCAAAATAAGAGAAACCCCCATCAAAGATGTTCTTTCATTTCCTTTCACTTTTAACGTTAAACACATAACATTTAGGCGGGTAAATTACTTTACGTGACATATACCATCTTTCGCTCAGATGTCCAGTGTACTACGAAATTTCCATAGGCAGTATAAAATATGCACAAATATTCAGACTTCCATTTCTTTAAGAGCTGTTTGTTTTGTCCAACTACCTAAGAAAATGGTTCAAGGATATTAAAATATATCCTGAATAAAGGATTCTGAAAAACCAAATGGCTCGAGTGTTGGAAAAAAAATAAATGAGCAGAAATCTGAAATAACAGCAGTTTCAAAGTGTATATTTTCAAAGATGTTTACTTCATTTAGTTTAGCAACTGTTAAGTCATTGAGGTGCTGTTTCAATAATAGTCAGCCTTGCGAATATATGTAGAGAGGTGGATATAATTATCTCAACATGGAGAAAATGTCCATAATTAAGAGCATGAAAAGGTGTTTTGAAAAAAAAAAAAAAGATTATTTTCATGGAAACAAGTTTGTCCAAAGCAGTACTTTTTGGACCGGACTTTGCCCTGTGTTACATGTTTATATTTTCTGAACGTGAGATAACATGGCTTGCAAACAAAAGGCCTGAGACGTGCGAAGAAAGAAAATAAAGTTTTCTCTGATATCATCAGCATGCGAGTATGGATGAAGTGCATATCATTAACGCCCCCTCGGTGTCTGCAGTTCATTTTTCTTTTTTTCATCTGAAAGATAACACAGACTTGAAGTATTAAATCTATCTTACCTGAGTCCAGTAGTCTGTTTGAGTATTTCATTTAACGTTTTGCTGAAACACTGCACAGACATCTGTGTTCAATTGCAACAATAATAACAGCAATAACAGCCATAACCACAACAGCAGAAGCTGCATAAAAAAAAACAAAGTAACAAATAAAAATCGCCATCGTCTCTCCGCCTTGAGGTGAAGGTACAAATTAAAACAGTATTTATTTGGTAACAAGTCAAATATAGAATTATATCACTTACCCAATAGATAACGCTCAAGGTCCGTGTTTTCTCTTGAACGTCTGTTACTCCACTGGGGCTTGCCACACTCCCAAATTTATATCACCCTATCAAGCAGGAAGTGAAACACTTCTGCAAATCACACTATTTTTAACATTCTTTTGCCTGCTATGACACGAAATAGATATCTGCACTAGCTTGTTGACACAGCTCGTGTCACTGTGATATACAGCGACACAGAATTATTTTCCTGTACTAAAGCTGTAGTCCTTGGGGAAAGCACGGCCGATGCCATGCAGTGGCCGTGTATGAATTTGGTGTCATTCAGCCAGTTTTGCACCATGGTTCAAGCTTAGTAGTGCGTACGGCCACCTAGGTGTAAACTCAAATTAATAGTCGTTATGCATGAATTAAAGTTACATCCACCTTTCCATACGCATCAATTGCTGCTTACCCCTATAACAAAAATTGACATTGCGCATGCACAGAATTTGTATCGGCCAATCCCTGTCACGAGAAAATAACGTCGATTAAAACAAAACTAAGACATTGAGGGTGAGTAGAAGTTCATGTTTTTTTCCTTGGCTCGTGAAGACGCCGTTCAGAAGAATGATATTAGTTACTTCCGTTCTTCCTTTCTGGTAGATGCCACTGTCTCAAGCTAGTTACGCACTGCACAGCTGATTTAGTCTTCCTTGGAGAAAGTGTAGTCACGAACCCTTTACATGTCGGTGTAGGCTTATGCAATCTTCATGCACACAGGGTAACGTTTGCACCGACGCCAAAGGCCTACACCTCCCTTTAAACCTGTCACGCACAGTTCATGCATACGACCACAGGCTTGCAGGTACTTCTTTTTTCATCAGGTACATATATAACAATTGATACAAACAAGAAATTTATCTTAGACGATGCTGGATATTTCATCTGGCATTATTATATACAGTCTTTCAAAAATAACTTGACACCCTTGTTTTTTTATTTAAATATCGGCTTTTATAAGTGAGGAGTCCACGGGAAAAGCGAGCAGAGTCACATTCTAAAAAAAAATTATATGGGTTATTTCCTCAGTAACATGATGGGGTTTTTCTCCTTTCTTTAACAAAAAAAATATATATATATATAATTCGAAAAACGAGGATAGTCCCCTAATATTATTCGTGTGACAGATACTATATTATTATGCATTGTAAAAACAACAACAACGAGTATAGTCCAGACTCGGCACGGAAAGAAGAGGCATAGACCATTGGTCATGTGTCCAATCAGATCATGTGACACTAATTAACCAATCCTAGTATTTTACGAGCTTGATTACGTGATACATGAACATGGCGGACTTTGTAAATGTTCCTACCATAACTGACAAACTAACAAGAGCGAAAGAGAAACGGAAGAAAGAGCGATCTGTTAAAGAAACAGGGATTATCAGAACATAAAACAGATGATTTAGTCTTATCGATGTGAAAATTTTCAGAGGTGCTAAATATTATTGAATTAAAAAAAAAAGATTAAAAAACACTGAATCAAAAGATTGGACAAACGTTAATTTTTTGTCGCACTCAAGAACGGAGGTAAAAATGGCACTGATTAAAATGGCACATTTAAAAAGGGGACAGTAAAAAAAATGGCGCAAATAGAAACAGGAAAAAAAATAATAATAATAATAATGAAGATCATTTATATGGCACCCAATCCAAACCGTTTGCTCTAGGCGCTTTACAGAAAGTCTTGTTCTCTCCATCTGCAACTCTCTCTCTCTCTCTCACTCTCTCTCTCACCCTCCCTCTCTGCTATACAACATTGTATACATAGATACACACACATAACATACTATAAGACAGAAATTAAACGATAAAACAGCAAAATTAAAGTGAAATGAGAAAATAAATGGATTGGCAATGTCGGGATTCCACAACTGAAAGTGTTTTTTAAAAAGGTGGGTTTTTAGACCAGTTTTGAATTTTGACTCGGTAGATGCTTCCCGCAATGATTTTGGCAGTGAGTTCCAGATGTGCGGGGCACAGTGTGTAAATGCTCTGCCTCCTAGTTTCTTTGACTTGCAGTTAAAAATCTTAAGAAGGCCCTGATCGCCTGATTTTAAAGAACGAGGTGGTGAGTAGGGCTCTGTCAGGGTGGAAAGGTAAGGTGGTGCAGTTTTGTTTATGCACTTGTAACACAGAACTGCTATTTTGTACTGGATTCGCAACTTAACTGGTAACCAGTGCAGTTTAATAAGCATGGGAGTAATGTTTTTCACTCTTTTTCTTCTTTAAGACAATTCTGGCAGCTTGGTTTTGAAATCGTTGCAGTCTGTTTAAAGTTTCATTGGGTAAGTTCCCAAGAAGGGAATTGTAGTAATCTAAGCGAGAAAATATAAAAGATGAGATCAAGACCCTAAGAGAGTCTTCGCTTAGAAAAGAAGACATTTGACCTACTCTGCGCATCTCACAGTAGATGGTTCTACACAAATTATGAACATGGAAATGCATGGAAAGCTTTGAGTCAAAATATACCCCCAAATTTCTAGCCTTCTCTGAAAAAGATATGTTCTCATTCCCAATGCAGATATTATCTACATCACTCGGATTCCATCCTCTCTTTGTGTTACACAGTATCACCTCAGTCTTATCTTCATTCATCTTTAGCTTGTTAGATTCCATCCAGTTTTTCACATCATCAATGCAACACTCTATAGAAGTAACTAATTTCTTGATGTCACAGGGTGGAACAGACATAATTATACAGCTGGGTGTCGTCAGCGTACATATGATATTTCACGTTATGCTTTCTTATGATTGAACCAAGTGGCTGTGTATACAGCGTGTACAAAAGAGGACCCAATACAGATCCTTGGGGCACACCAAAATGTAGTTTGAAAGATGTTGACATATTTCTATCTACAAGAACTGATTGAGTACGGTCACATAGATATGACTTGAACCGTTTGAGAACAGTCCCAGATACACCAAATGTCTTATCTAGCCTCTCAATGAGGATAGAATGGTCAATAGTATCAAAAGCTGCACTAAGGTCAAGGAGGGCCATGATGGAAACCATCCCTCCGTCAGCAGCATACAAGAGATCGTTTTGAACTTTGAGAAGGGCAGTCTCTGTGTTATGGAATTCTCTGTAGGCAGATTGATACACTTCATTTAAATTATTTTGACTCAGGTGGTTCTTCAATTGACCAAGAACTACTTTTTCTAAAATTTTTGATACAAATGGAAGATTTGACACGGGCCTGAAATTCTTCAATTCTTCTGGGGACAAATTGTTCTTCTTCAAAAGGTCACGTGACGATTGCTTGTTTAAAAGGTGATGGGACTGTTCCTGACTGGAGCACATACCTATATGTTTTGATACAAATAATTACAACAACAATAACATAATAATTGAAATAATTATAAGATAAATGTATCGCTATTTTTATGTACATGTGATAGTTAAAAAACACTACACTCTTTGTTAATTGCCAAATTAAAGTTTTTGTCCTAATATTATAGTACACTACAGAGTGGTCTTCAAAGTGCAATGAGAGAAGATTAATTATATATATATTTTTTAATGTAATCTCTAAGTTTAAAATGATTATAATAATATGACGAGCGTGTTCCAAACGGCTTTTATCATATATAATATAATAATATATTGTTTGAAATGTTTTAATATTTTACATGTCCTAATTGTCTGGGTTTTTTTTGTTTTTTTTTACAAAGTATGGGTGCTTTAAGTGTACTATGTTTAATTTCAAAATCAACAATCATAAAATAAAGGAAAAACCCATTTTGAAAATTGTTTGTTTTTGAAAATTCGATAACAATATAATGAAAAATGAATGAACAAATTCATGTTTTATAAAATAAGGCATTTTTTCCTTATTTTTTCTATTTGTGCCATTACATCAAAGTGAATGTAATATAATTTTTTCTGGGCATTTTGGTAAGTTGATGCAAGGTCGTAATTTCGTTATTCTTTTTTTCGCCATGGAGAAAAAAGTATAATATCAAATTATCCTTACTCTATATTTTAATATTAACTCTACAATGAGTTCACTGTTCAAGTTCATGTTATCATGCTATGGAGATAATATTTTCGTAACAAGAGAGAAATCAGTCCATTTTAAGTTTGAAAGAAGAGATTTATTTTTTATACCTAAGACGTGTTATTGTTTTATTTCGTTGACAGTGTTGATGTTTTTTGTTGCTTTTTCTATGTCACTAGATAGAAATAGAAATCATTATGACATTATTCGTGGTTGTCGATATCAGTCTGTATTCTCTTATTATCTTATTAAATAATACAATCATGAATAAAATTACAATTTTACATAAATATAATTAATATCTAATTATATACACATTTTATTTCGATGCTTCATCCATAACATAAAAACAATTTTACTCCAAGTGGAACATTACACTCTTCATTTATTTTGCAATGAAGATGATTAAAAATGGAAGCACTTACAGCCACAGTAATATAATGTATTTAAGACAGTCATGAAGTAAAAATCACAACACTATCTGAAATTGATTTTCTAAAAGTAAATCACCGTAGAAAAAAAAGTATTGCTCTTGCATATATCATAACTTAAGCGGCTTAATAATGTATGGTGAAACCAATATGAGTTTGTGTATATTTCCGCAGGAACACCCGAAAAAAAGAAAAATAGCAGGCAGATGATGATTCAAGAACATGCTTGGAGAAAAGCCAGTTCACATTTGACAGCTAGAGGATTACAGAATTGTCGTGTGCAACAAAGAAATTCGAACAACGTAGATAAGAAACTCGAGAGAGAACTGTTATGATTTCAGATCTGTTGCCAGTAAAGCAACATTTGGTTGGATAACTAAAGATTGCTGTGTGTCGGATAATTTGATTTGTGTGACATTCAATTAGGGGGGGGGGGGGAGGGGGGTGGTTTGTTGAATACCTTTCCTAAGTAAACAAATTATATTAATGGAGTCACCGCCCTTTGGATGCATTGCATCTCGTTGCGACATCGTGCCAAAGTCCATGAATTTTCGCTGTTTTTCTAAGAACTACATCATTGTGACTTGGGCACGGTACTGAACAAACCACCTCAATTGTTTACCAACTTAAACAACATTGTAATAATTATCAATAACACGATCCCTGGGTTTCACTGTGGAATCTCTCAGTTCTTCTGTGTTTACACATCGTGGGAGTTTCTGTTTTCGCTATTTTCATATTCACTGTTTTTCACTGGCTTATCAGCGGCGTTGTTTTCGGTTTCGTTGTTTAAGGGAATATTTAGTATCGGTTTCAAAGTATGCATTTTCCATCTCGGCATAATGCCCATCTTTTCTTCCAATGGGAAAAATATACTCGGTGTCTGCACTTCGCTGTAGGGAAATGGGGTTAAAAAGTAACCCTTAAAGGAAAAAAAATCGGCATGAAATGTACTTGAGATAGAAACTTTTATTTTTACATCAAACCTGCCAGGGGCAGCATAACTAACGACGGTACATAACAAAAGGTCCAATTCTTCATGTAAAGGACACAAAATTGAAAAATAAAAATATAGAAAGTGGTAATATTTACACCCACGGAGGTTACAAAAGTACCACATGTGCGGATAATAAGTACTAAAGAATATGAAGTGAAAAGGTATGAGGTTACAGTCAGTCCAAAACTCAAACAATCAGCACCTCATTGGCACAGTTCGCATACATAATCATCGCGTGGTTCATTTTGATACCCACATACCAAGCAAACAACCTGTAGCCACGCTCCACATCTCACACATTGTATCATTATCTTCTTCTACATCCTTATCACACATGAAGCAATACCATCGATGTCCTTTGTTTTCACTACATCTATTCTTTCGGTTTTGTGTTGGTTGTAACATTTTTGTATTGTTTCACCACAAATAAAGTCTTTTCATGAAAGTGATTTTGTACCATGGTGAATTCAATTTTGCTTTTTACCATGAAGCCAAGATAACACAGATGGCAAAATTCAAATAGACAGTGTTGTCTTTCAAAATAGCGTATGAATAAATAACATTGCAAAGTATAAACGCCATCAACGTACTAGAGTGTGTTCAAGGATGACACGATTGAATTTTTAAGTCTCATTCGCATGAATTATTTCAGATATTGTATTACTCAAACACTACGTTCTCACTTCGTCAACACAGTAATTATTTAAGTTTTAAAATAACTGTCTCTGAACCAGCAACAGGATTAAATAACTTGGCAAGAAAATCAAACATGAATGATTTGTCTGATTTACGCTGTGCATATACCTCAACTTCCCTGTCAGCGCGAAAGATTCTGTTTACCCCATTGACGTTGCTGTTTCTTCTGTCTCATTTATTGATCGTACCAAGCAGGAAGTGAGATCCACCCGTGTGTAACAAACTTTAGCCTTCTTTCACCAACTACTGGGACAAACACTGATTTTCTTATACTTGCTTGTTGACACAGTTCAGCAGAAAGTCGCTGGTGTGAGGAAATAGTCGATACTCAGGCATTCTCAGCTATATTACATTAGCCATAAGCTGCGGTGGTGGTGAGCTTCTCTCCTAAATCTACAAAAACCAACACTTTGCAAGTGGTAAGATTTAAAATCTGTAATGTTTAATTGTCGTAATCCCCTGTACTTCAATGCACCATCACAATTCCTGTTCTATAAATCAATAACGATGTACTGTTTATTTGGCCTACCGATTGTACCCTATTTCCAACGCTCTGTGTCACATCATGTTGGTTCCCTCCTGGAAACGTAGTTGTTTACGTTTTGGTTGTATCCGTGAACATACAGGTAAAACCTCTTTCTCTGCCTCTCTCTTTCTCTCTCTTTCTCTCTCTATCTCTCTCTATCTCACTATTGATCTATCTACTCTTGGACAACAAGCAGGAGCTGCCCGTTTGACCTGCCGATTGCACTGTGTTCCAAGATGTTCCAATATGTTCTGGAATTTCATGTTCGTTTACTGTTTTACCGTTTTTTAATTTATCATTTTACAGCAAACATATGTATGACTCACAGTGGTCTCATCAACGAGGAAGAATAAAATAATCACTTTTTTCTGTCTCGGATTTAGTGAGGACCTAAACAATCTATAGCTTGCAAATCCCAAGTTCACATTTTATTGCTTGGGTCTCACTAAGGTACACACCAATCCAGGATCTGGGGTCGTCATACAGATTTGAAAACATAAAAGACTTTTAATTATTATTATTTAATAAGAGGATAATTACGTCAAATGAAAAAAAACAAGAAACTATTTTGAAATGACGGTGATTTTAGTGATTGTCCTATTTTTGATTTGACTGACTTGATCTCTCTAATACATTATAATATATCTATATTACCTGTCACAAATCCCAGACTGGGAGATGTAATAGTTTATAACAGGACAACAATCACGAACAAACAAGTTTAACACTTAACAGAACAACCCATCAGACTCACACATTTATTAAACATAATTATACAGATAATAGCGCAATTACATACATTATATTATTGAAATGAACTGCCGTACAACGGCCTTATTCTCACACACACTCTCCCTCGGATCCACAATCCGGTAGTTACTCCTAAAGGCAGTTCGGCCTCAGCCTCTCCCCTCAGGGTCTTAATAGCACATTAATAATTTACTGGCACCGCAGTCTCTCAATATCACCTTCCTATTGTCATACACCTTAGCATTCCCCTAGCACCTCAGCAGGGCAATAACACATTATCATTTCAATAGACATTATCATTTCAATAGTACATTCTCCCCTCAACATGGCAATAGTGCATTATCACATTCACGCTCATATCTACGTCCCTGTCCGTGGCCTGACTGCCACGACTTTATGTGCCTCTACTGTCCTGCACTGACAGCCTCACTTCTGGCCTATGTGTGGCCTCCGGCCCTATGCTGGCCTATCCCCTGTGCTCATCGAGGTGGCTCTGCGGCCCGTCCTCGACACCTACAAGAATAACATTACATTGGTATAATACCCTACCATTTCTATTCACTCCACCTCTCCTTACAACCCACGAAGCGTACACACACTAGTTCACCTTTCACTCACCACACATCTTACGGTAACACACCTCCATCGGAGTACACACTACTCACTCGCGCTACAAATCCATGAACTCACTTTCATCTATCGCTCATGGCGCACATTGCTATATCCAATATCAAGGACTTCCACATTCCTCACATATACTTATTTACATCATGGTAATAGACGAATATAATATAATACATCAATCATAATAATCAATCAACGTTCTACATACCAGTCATCACTGGAAAGACTCTCTCACTAGTCTTCTCGACTGCTCCCCTTATGTCCGCCCGATGGGCTCTTATTCACAGGTCCGTTCCGTAGGACCTTCTAACTTGCAGTGATAGTAATACAGCGCTTTCGCCTCATTCAGACCCCCCCCCCTACTCACAACAGCACGCTTAACTTACTTGTCCACCGTGAGCTCTTCTTACTCTACACCCGCTCTGTAGCTATCCCCTTAATTGCACTCACTCCACTCGTGACATTACCCAGTCATATTTTAAGCCATTTAAGAGTTGTTTTTTTAAGAGAAGCAACTCTTAAATGGCTTAAAATATGGTTGAGTAACTTCATTCGCCTTACCGTTCTAAGTTTAAATGTAATAAAACTAGACGGCGGCTGTTTGATTTATGAATACAAACGGCCACAATAGGACTTGTATCAACGACTTGTGGCCAAATGTTATTATCTCGACAGCATAGGGGATATTGTTGCCAATATCTCAACCTTAATCATAAAGCTATGTTTTCATCTGTACGGAAACAGAAATGGCGACGTTAACTTCAAAAATCCATCAAGTAGTGAAAGGAAAGATTGTTTCCAGGTGTACACAAACAGCGTTTCCGCACACATGAAAATATTCTCTCTGTTTCACTGCTTGAAGGGGTATTGGCATTTCCCCTGCTGTTTCTGTTTCCGTGTACATGAACATCCAGTTTAATCCTAACAGTAAACCCGAGTCCTAAAATGTTCATAAAAATGCACGGTGCAAACAAAACCCATATGGCGCCAAAGGTGGCAGCGTTATACAGACGACAGCAGGATGTTTTCTATTATTGTTGTCAGGGGTTAATGCTATAATTGTCGTGCTGGGTCACGACTTGCAAGGACTTGATTTTTCACGGTCTCGTTGATTATAACCAGCGTAAATTGTCCTTGAACTGTTCTCGTGAACAGTTTGTTTTTGAAACACTTTTTCTTAGAGATGGAAAGAAAGTGGGGCGAGATAGAATAAATGGATACGTTAGGAGTGACAGTGCAATTCTCGACCCCGTGATTTTGATGAACACTTAGAAAGGAAGAGAAGGGGTGAATAAGGATAGATAGTTTAAGACGCTTAGTCGCGTTCAGAAATTCGTACATAAAATGTAGAAAGCACGAGGGTTTAAAGATTTCAGTAATTGTTTTGACATTTTAAATTGACCTTGTCTGTTTTTAGTACAAGGCCGTGACCAACTCCCACGTAGAATATATTAATACTGCGAGATGAGCTCGCATGGATGCACCAATCAAATCTAGGGATTTGGACGGTAGTTTGCAGGTGGCTGCACAGTATAAAAGTGTAGCCATACCTATGTCCATTACTCCATACAGAAAAGTCCAATCTGTGCAGGCGTCGGCACGATTCTGCCTGAAGAATCATAAGACTGTTGATTCATGTCTAGTCCACTATAGACATTGAGATGAAGCCATATGCTTGAATGAGATATGCCCACTGCTATTGTCTACTGTTCCCTGGTTTTCCTATACCAGGGACCAAGTGTAAGTGTTTGTCCTTTGATGATTCAACAATGAACGAGGAGCTGAACATAATTTATCCAGTAGGACAGGATTGCCGCATATGCTAGGAGTGCTACCCAAGAATGCAAGACAAAGAATTATATTGACTTGCAACGAGTATGAATGTTTGGCATACACATCTGTGAATTGGGATTGATTTGTCTGGATGAGGCTGGGGATTGCCAGCCCATCCTAGAGTAGATCCAATAGATTTAACTACGTCAGTTTATATTGACGAGCTTGATCCATTATAAGCGGTAGGCACAAATAGCTGAGAGGACATCGTCGCCAGAGACATTAGTATATTGCTTGATAGATAGTAGGCAGACTATATCTGAGAGATATATAACTAGGACTTAAATTGTTAGTGAGTCAGAATGATCTTAATCTTATAGGAATCTAGAGGAGACTTCTAGTGACATATTATTGAATTTTCATTTGATGCTGCTGATGTTGTCTTTTAGTATGTAAGAGATCTAGACAAAATTGTTAGGAAATTTAATGTAATTAAATTTGTGGCCCTGCAGGTCTGTTTATGAAACTTATTCAGATTGTTCTTAGTGTGTGGCATGGTACGAAAGAGTAAATAATAAATACCTCTCGATTTAAAATGCAGTCATAATACCCACTCTGTAACAATTGTAAACAGCATGTTCAAGTCTGTTGAGTCAGGGCATTGCAGAGAAGCAATACGTGGCAGCATGTGACACGGTTAAATCATTCCATACTCTCTCTCTCTCTCTCTCTCTCTCTCTCTCTCTCTCTCTCTCTCTCTCTCTCTCTCTCTCTCTCTCTACACCTCTCTTTCTTTCTCCGCCTCCCCTTTAACATTCTTATCATCTTAAGATGAAAAGCGAGTTGTCGTCACTGTTCTCCCTGTCACAACAGTTTTATAATCTTCTTTGTGGCATTCGGACACCCCCTCCCCGCAGACACACATGCACAAAATATTGAGTAAAAGAGTACATAATATCTGCAGTTAACTGTTTTGTATTCTAGTAACAAGGATAAAGAAAACAAAGGCAATTTAATTGTTTGCATAATTTCTATCATGAAACAAAATTTGACTGCCATAACTGGGAACACGTTGCTCCAATGTCTGTTTTACTTTTCGCAAAAAAAATTTAAAAAAATTGTGTGTAGTTATGGTAACGATTATAATTCCATTAAAAAGATCTGAAAATAATGGTAATGTAACATCACGGAACACCGCTTCATGATATTATCACTGTGACTCTCACAATTAATTGATCCATACCATGCCCAAGTGCAATGCACATCAACCCAAAGCTTTGACTATTGCAGTTGAAAGACCTTGATTTCTCATACTAGATATAAGAACACAACTGTTCGCAGAATAATCAGTTTTTGCCCTAACGCAGGCTTGGCATGGTACTGTGCCATTCAGTTACAGATGCGGGTGTATCATGACCATAAAAATGTATAATGAGGACACTTTATGTAATTTCTACGAGAAATTAATATACAGGGCAGGGTAAAAAAACATTTTTTTTAATCTAAGCTTGATTATGCATAATAACAACTGGTAAACAAGTACATACATATTTTCACTGCAAAAACATATTTTATAATGCTGGCTTTCCCCTGACGAGTAGAAATATTAACCTTCCTACCTTGGTGTCCCTTTCTTTACGGAGTTGATCATCCTCTCATATTAGGATTATAATAATAATGTAATACGGGAAAGCATCGTCATTACATGCCCATACTTTATACCCGCTTTTGTGATAAGCATTTCTGTTGTTTATATCAGAGAGTACCGTTTGCCGTGCTTAGTGTATTACTTGACACCCCCCCCCCCCCGCACCCTACACACACACGAGAAAAAGACTTTATCAAGTTTTTTTGCCAAGGTTAAACAGAGATACCGTGTATACGAAGGTGTACTCAGACATTCTATAACATGCCCCAGTAAACACCTATAACTTTCAAGCAGTACTTGGCGTACCAGTTTTATCCTTCTGTCAATGCTGAATAAACACTGTACAATTATGCCTACTGCTTTTTTAAAAGTGGATTGAGCATAATAACTAGGACGAAATAGAAAAGGAAACGTCACGGATTTTGTGGTTTCGATTTCGTGTTTTGATGTTGTTGATCAGGAGACGACCAGGAAGAAGTTTAAACTGGTGACGTCAAAAATTCACATTAAGACCTAAGAGTTGCTGTTTGGCTTGGGAGGGCTGATATCAAAATGTTACTAAATTAACGAAACTTGAAGGTTTTTTTTTTCTAACACTAGGAAAGAGGACCAAACAAAGGACAATCCCGGTCCTTTAAAAAAAAAGACAGGCATCACTTGTATTTTACATTCACAGAAAGCAAAGTGTATTAAACTTAAGAGGTATGTGTACAAACTCTCTGGCTCTCACAACGAAATCAAATTTAATTAACTCTCTGCACATTTCATACACTATGTTAAATCGTTAGATCCCCCGGGCACTGTAGCAGAACCTATTAGAAAGCATCAAACTTATAGTGGTTGGTTTCGTCTTTCCTGTTGTTCATACACAACTTATCATGAGAACAAGTGCGTAACAGTACATGGTCATAATTCATTCCGATAATAACAGGAGGTTATGGTGGGAAAGAAAGGACTTGAATTATTTGAATGCGATTTTGCAGAAGATTGGCCGACACTACATGGATTTCAGATGGTTTGATAATGATTGTAGTGAGATATGTTAGCATTGTTGCAGTTTTATCCTGGGGGTGTTTTTGGGAGAGGGGGTAGGGAGTCAATGTAGACAGATCAGCTACCATTTTCCCACTAAAGAGCATTACTCCACACTTTCAGTGGACTTTGTTCACAAAATATTAAGAACAGTAAATTAAACACACTCGGCTCTCAGAAAGAGCCATTTTGAACCGCTTATATAATTATGGTGCATTTTTAAAAAAAAACCATATGCATCTACGTAGGAAAAAGGTGTAGTTAAGGTCGTCCAGCTAAACCGGACTCGACAAAATGAATATAATGTGTGGAAATCCCACTCATACAACAATAGAAGCAACTATTTATATTGCACATTCTCACGACCACTAATTTGAAGTAAAAAAGAAAGAAAAAAAAAAAGGCAATATTTACAAAGTGACTGAAAATCAATTGAATGTTAAAGAAAATATTCATACACAAAAAGAAAATATTAATCCTGTAAGTCAATATATAAAACATTCATGTCACCTTTGACCGATCTACAACATCAGAAATCCCAGATTAGATTAAGCCCATGGGGATTTTCATTTGTTGAAGCTTTTTCTTCTTAAACTGCTTAGCACTATAATCCGAGTATCACCAATCGTCTGTTCCATTACAAGAAATACTTGTTATCAAACTCAGTTTACCTACAGGAAGAAATTAGAAAGAAACAAATCGGTCGATAACATCCACATCTTCTCTGTCTTCTCTATGAACTCATCTATAAATGGAACAAACATTGATTCTGCTGAAAGAATTTGTCTACGTTAAAAAAAAAAAAAAAAGAAAAGTCCCCATAGCATTTTCCCTATGATACTGACCACCTATGAGAGCGTCACACCAAAGGAATAGCCTACGTTCATATGGTAAAATATAAATTTCAATGGCTTCTCAAAATGCGAACGTTCCAAAAAACGTAATATTTCCCATCAAATTGCATCACGAGGTGAAATGTTTGAAATCTTAGTTGGACGAAAGCCCAATGTCAGTTCGATCAGACTGCATGGACATGATAATCCCTGCATATTGACCAGTACAAAAATTGTTGTCGTGAAATATATTGTCTAACAAATCATTACGTCACATGCATTTGGCCACATCATAGTCACTGTCGGTGACATCATCTTCCTTTTCCAACTCAAAGTAAGTGTGACTGTCCTCATTGGTTGTCCGTGTTTTATTGACCACAGCGTAGTCTGGTACAGCATTGGCCCTCGATCTTTCCTCGTCGTTGGCCTGGAGTGTGAAGTGTGGACCTTTGTCTGTTTCAGGTCTCGTGTTGGAGAATGGACTGTTTGTTGTTTGTTTCTTGTTGACTACAGCATAGTCTGGTGACATTCTATCCACTGCTGACATCTCGTTGTTTATTTGGTGTGATGACGTGTCGTTTGTGTCGTGATGCTTGGTGCTGGCGGGTGGGTCGACATTGATAACCTCAACCGGATTGGTTGATTCCGCCCATGCGGGATGGGCTAAGGAATAACGGGATTGTTCATTGGCCGCTGATGTAGAGAAGGCGGGGTTAGGGAGTGGCTTTCGTGTCTTGGAATCTTCCTTTGTTTGAAGCAAAACGCTGTAGGGATTAATAATTTGCTTCACGTTATCACCAAGTTTTGAATACACGTTTTTAGATTCAGGAGTTGTGTGGCCCAGATCGGAATATTGACTTTCTTCAACAGTATTGTAGTCGTCATCAGTGACATCGTCCTGGCTTGCAATGGTTGGATCGTCTGTGGTCACAGCATCATTTGGATCAATATTGTCGGCATATTCGTAATCATCGTTAATGACTTTACTAGTTTGTTTGCTTCCAACGTCGCCATGATTAGTCACCATGTTGTCTTTGTTTAAGCCGATTCCAGAGTATCCATACTCGGCATCTGTACCCTCTTCAAATATTCCATTGTCAATGTTATCACTTTGATTCACTTGCCCACTACTCACATGTCCATCGGGGTCAATCATAGCATAATCATAACCATTTCCTTTCCCTACTTGATGAGATATTTCCACCATATCCTGCCTGGTATTTTTTTCACAGATGTTATTTTTCCTTTCTAGCACATTCTGAAGATTATCCATGAAGTTGTTCTTTAAATGCTTGGCCATTTCTTGTTTGTCTAGACTGTCTGTGATATGACATTTCTTTTCTGGCTTTTGTACTTGAGCATATCGAAATTCATCATCTGTTCTCGTGTTTTCCTTGTTTATGTGACCATTAGAAGCATGAACTGTTCCATTGTTACTCGTATTCACGACACTGTTATCATCTAATGTTTTAGCTACATTGTAGTATTTATCTTTATCAGTGTTCTTATCGTTAAACGCAGTTTTTGTTGATGTTGATACAGTAGTGCTAGATGAAGGATTGGCCAAATAATGGCCTTTCTTGTTTTGATTCTTTTCAAGCTGTACGGCATTTTGAAATGTGTTTGATGTCTTTGACAAAACCATCGGATCAGTGACATGGTAGGGGCATATTTCTTCATTCGCCGTAAAACTGGCAGTTTCAACATTACTCGAGCTTTGATGATTTCCGGTGCTTGATTTGGTTGAGTGTCGTCTTCGTCTTAGTATGATGAAAATAACAATTACAGCTATGATAACGGTCAGCAAAACTCCAGTCACAACACCGATAATGACACCTATGTTGTCATCTGACGTTCTTGACGTTGTTGTTGTTGTTGTTGTTGTTGGTGTTGTGTGGGTGGATATTACTGATGTTCCACCAGTTTTGGAGCAGTGGTCTGTGCATTGGTTAAGCGTGATCAATCCAGGAGGGTTGGTAGTGAGACCCTCCTCTATATGTTTCCAAAAGAATCGAATACAACTAAATGAGCATGGAGCACCTGTCATCAATTGGTAACGTGTAGAGCGTGACATAGTGCTACAGTTTTGTAATCTAGTGCAGTAGAATACATTATCTGGATTCTCATATATTCCGCATTCGAATGAAGAGGACCTGCTCACATAGCTTGCCATTTGCACCGTATTTTCAACTCTTTCTACAGTAGCTCGATTTTGTCGTAAAAGTGTGGCATTACAAGTTCTGCTTTTGTCTGTGCACAGACAGGTATGAAATCTGTAATAGACAAGAGAACTGGGTGGCATGTGACTCATTCAAGTAAAACACAAAAACATAATAATAATAATGATAAAGAAAGAGCATTAACTGATTTCGTGGAAAAAAGGATAATTATAGATATAATATTGCCTCTATCCAGACCTAACGTACGTCGATATAGGTAAGCAGAAGCTCGGGGGGAGGCAGAGCACTAAGATAACAGTTTAAGAGAAAATAAGTATTAGGCGTACCACGATGGGACTATAACCCGCGACCTCTGCTACGGCACCCGTCGCCTTGCCAAGAAGAAAACAGATCGCTTAACCGTTCGGCCACTTCGTCTCTCAAAAAAAAAAAAGACGATCGTGAGCGAACTGTTTATTAAGAACGTTTATTTTACGAAATCGCTATAAAAACAGCCACAGGAGAGCTGTGTTACCAACTTTCGTCCAGTTGTGTTGTGGTCAGTTAGTCAAAGAAAAGGTCATTGTGACCAGTTAGCTAAAAGAACCTTTACCCCCAATCCTTGCTTAAAACAACAACAACAACAAAAAAATATATAAACAAAATCATTGGGAAACAAAACCTTCTTTGGCCTGAACACCTGAATAATTACTCCGAAGATAAAAAAATCAACAACATAGATAAGGGCAAACGCACGACCTAGTAAAATATCTAAACGCCAGTTAAAGGTTTACTGCTCAAATATGACAAGCATCATTGAAAGGTCAGCTATTTTTCAGTCAGAGAAGCATCGGCATGCGCGGGACTTAACTAAAATTCTTTTATTCATTTGTTATTGTTATTACAAACGGTATGCACGAGCGTCACTTTTAACATAGTATTTATTGTTAAATGTGGAGATAAAACGTAGCCATACATACTCTTTAAATAACTCTTCTGTGAACAGCACATCTATGAAGAAACCCTCTGTATTGTCAACTAATACTGACATGGTCACTGTTGAGCTTTGGTCCGACGCACCAATCACGATGATCACAAAGGGAAGTAATCCCCTCATTCTGTTGTCTAGTGCCATTCTGTGAAAGCATCAAGCGATAGTTTAACAGGTGACCTCGCTGATGGCAAGTGATATTCTAAAAAATCATTAAAGCACGCGATAAAACGAAACTACGGGACGTCTCAGGGGAAGAGTCCCGGTCAAACAATAAATTGTTTATTAACCCATGGGTTAGTGAGGCTGCAGGAGATCTTTAAAGAAAGAGAACCTCTGGAAACAAATATCTGAACCTCTGGAGGGAGCGACAGAAAGCGAGATCTTCAGTAGAAGAGAACAAAAGTAGGTGGCACAGAACTTCAATGGCATCGACAGTAGTTTGCCTAGCAGTAAAACTGTATGGATTTGCACTGACAGTGCAAGATGTGCATCACTGTTCAGATTTTCACATCTCTAAGAAATGTTCTTCTAACCACTTTTTAAAATAGATTTACAGAAAACTAAAGAAAAATTAATGATTGTGGAATGTCGATGTTGTGGGAAATATAGCAGGAGAAAATTGGAACCGTGTGTGTATTATCTTGAAGACCGTCATTTTGTTTCAGGTCAGCCGCGTGCATGTGCGTGTGTGAGTGTATGTGTGTGCGTGTATATAATGCGTGTGTATGTGCGTGTGTTTGTGTGATTCTGAAGAAAAGTTATCAGATTAGCGACTGTTAAAACTGAGATCAACCCAGTCACATCGAGACGATGATTAAGTGAGAATAAAAATGTAATGTGACAATAACAACTATATATGGCCTTTAGCGTCTTTACAGACGGTCTTAGCAGCTAGAATATTCACTTTCACTTTGACTGACAGCTTCTCTCGTGGCTTATTCTACCAATGTTTGACCCGAGAGTGCGATGGCAGTGATTGCAGGTCAGTCTTTTGGGTTCACTTTGGCGAGTGTTTTCATTCCGCCTCTGTCGTTTTGTCAGGTATGTTTCTTTTGCCTTGAAGTCTATTGCGAGCGTGCCACTGCGCAATTTTTGTCTCCATCTGCTTCGATCATTTGCAAGGTTCTCCCATTCATTGGGGTCGATGTTGAATGCTTTCATCGTGACCTTGCAAGTGTCTTTGAATCGCAGATGTGGCCTACCTCTGGGTCGGTTGCCAGTAGCAAGTTCCCCGTAGAGAATTTGTCTGGGGATGCGATCATTTTCCATACGGTGGAGATGTCCAAGCCACCGCAGTCTTTTTTTGCCTAGGAGAGCTTGAGTTGATGGAATGTTGGCTCGGCTCAGAACTTCGATATTTGAGATCCTGTCTTGCCACTTGATCTTGAGAATTTTGCGTAGGCAGCGCAGGTGGAAAGAGTTGAGGGATCTTTCATGTTTGGAGTAGGTGGTCCATGTCTCTGAGCCATACAGCAGGGTGCTTAGGACGCAAGTTTGGTACACGAGTACCTTTGTTTTGATGGTCAGCTTGCTATTGTTCCACACCCTTTTTGAGAGTTTGCCAAAAGCTGTGGCCGCCTTTCCTATTCTGGCATTTATTTCAGTTGTTATGTCTGTGCTACCACTGATGGTTGAGCCTAGGTAGCAGAATTTTCCCACTTGCTCCAGAGGAGAGCCATTCAGCATGATTGGGTTGGGGTTTCTCAAGCCTTGTGTCAAAACTACAGTTTTTGAGATACTGATCTTTAGCATGAATTTGTCACAGGCTTTGGCAAGGCTATTGATGAGAGCCTGGAGCGTGGTTTCATCGTGGGCCACGATTGCAGCATCATCTGCGAAGAGGAGCTCTTGTAACATAATATGCTCTGTACGAGATTTTGCTTTTAGTCTGGCAACATTAAAAATGGAGCCGTCCACTCTGGTGTTAATAAGTACTCCACCTGAACATTGACCAAAGGCATTCTTGAGTAGGGCTGCAAAATATATACCAAATAAGGTAGGAGCAAGAACACATCCCTGCTTCACACCGCTGTTTACAGCAAACGAATTGGATGTGCAGCCCTCAAAGTTGACACATGCCCTCATGTCAGTGTGGAAGGATGCAATAAGTTTTAGCAATGTTGGTGGACAGCCTATGGATTTAAGGACTGCATACAGGCCAGATCGGCTTACGGTGTCGAAAGCCTTTGTTAGGTCCACAAAGCATGTTATAAGCGGCCTGTTTTGTTCTTTACATTTTTCTTGGATTTGCCGAAGTGCAAATATCATGTCAATAGTTGATCGTTTGCTTCGAAAGCCACATTGTGTTTCTGGTAAGACTTTTTCCGCCAGTTGTTGAAGGCGGCAGAGGATGACGCGAGCAAAAGCCTTTCCAGTAATGCTGAGGAGGGATATGCCTCGATAGTTGTTGCAGTCGCCTTTGTCTCCTTTGTTCTTGTAAAGTGTGACAATTTTGGCGTCTCTCATATCATGTGGTATCACGCCTTCTTTCCAACACTGCAGTAACAGATTATACAGGTGTGGTAATAGTGGGCCTTTTAGGTCTTTTAATACCTCTGCAGGAATGTTGTCACTTCCTGTGGCTTTTCCAGCAGACAGGTGGTCGATTGCATTGGAAAGCTCGACTAAGGAAGGTTCAGCGTCAAGTTCGGCCATTATTGGCAGTTTTTGGAGGTGTTCCTCAAAATCTGGTGGAATATTTTTCTCAGTTGAATACAACAGAGAGTAATGCTCTACCCACCTATTCAGTTGTTCATTTTTATCTGTGATGGGTTCACCATTTACAGACTTAAGTGGGGCGCTTTTGGTGATGATTGGCCCAAGAGCTACTTTCATCTGACTAAAGGCGGTTTTCATATCTCCCTTTTCATTTGCCTCTTGTATGCTGTTACACAAGTCTGTCCAGTATTTGTTGGCGCAACGTCTTACCTCCAGCTGAAGTTTAGCTTTTGCATTTTTCAAACAAGTTTTTGTACTCTGATTGCAATTTTTGTTATACTCATTGAAAGCAGATTTCTTTTGCTCAATGAGAGGTAGGAGAATTTCGCTGTTCTGGGCTACCCAGTCGTTGTTTGAAACTTTATGCTGTCCAAAAGACTTGATGGCACAGTCATGAATTTTTGAACTGAGAGTGTTCCATGTTTCATCTACCGAGTCACATTGGGTGACATTATCCATGCTTTCAGCAAATAACTTTTCAAATGACTTTCTATTTGATTCATCTCTGATTGCTGTTACATTGATCTTAGGGATTGAAGGGGCTTTTGATCTGTATATTTTCTTGGCCGAAATTTTGATTTTGCTGACTACCAGTGCATGGTCGGTGTCACAGTCAGCACTGTGGAGGGAACGAGTTATTTTTATACAGCCCAAACTCTTCCTCCTTGAGAGAATAAGATCTAATTGATGCCAATGGCCAGACCTGGGATGGCGCCATGATGTTCTTTGGCATCTCTTAAGGTCAAAGTACGTGTTTGTAACACATAATGAGTTTACGGAGCATAGCTCCAGAAGGCGCTGCCCGTTTTCGTTGATGTTGCCAATGCCGAAGTGCCCAATGCACTTTGGCCATGCGGAGTGATCTGCTCCCACTCGAGCGTTAAAGTCACCCAGAATTAGCAGGCCTTCGGTGAGAGGGATGTTGTGGAGAGTCCTCTGCAATGCCTCGTAGAAAATGTCTTTGGTTTCGTCAGAGGAGGTAAGTGTTGGGGCATAGACACAGATAATGTTGGTAAAACCAGACCGGGTGTTCAGTCTGAGTGTCATGATGCGTTCTGACACTCCAATTGGAGTTGCGATCGAATTGATAAGGGAGTTTTTTACGGCGAAGCCCACGCCGTGGATTCTCGGCTGTTCGCTGCTAAGGCCCTGCCAGAAGAAGGTGTAGTTTTCTTCTTTGACTGACCCGGAGTCGGGAAGTCGAGTTTCTTGAAGGGCAGCGATGTCGATGTTTAGTAGCTGAAGTTCTCGATCAATAATTTGGGATTTCCTGATGGAGTCAATATCAGTGAGATCTTGCTGTTGCAAGCCTGGGCGCATTGTTCTGACGTTCCAGGTACCAAGTTTTAGTATTTTTCTGTTTTTGCCAGGTGCACACTTTACGTCAGCTTTTTGACTTTTGGTCTAGCTCCAACCACCTTATGAAGCAGGCTGACGTGGCGGAACAACACCCAACTGCCTGGGGGCTGCCCAGGTTACGGCGGGCGGTAGTTGATCAATGCAGCTGAAAAGCCGCTCCCACCGACAGAGGGGACCCCTGGCGCTCATCCGTACGCCAAATGGATTGAGCTTATCACCGGTAACTGCCACCTCCCGTGTTGTGCCCATCCGTAACGGATGGCTGGAGTGTCCTCTCCAAATCGGAAATGGGTGGGCTTATAGAGGAGAGACAGACGCTTGCCAAGCCCGAGCAAACGCCTCCTCGTTTTGCTGCCTTGCCTGGGCTATTTTTAAGAGATGGTGCTTTGCCCAGAGGCACCACCCCTCTCTCTGCCATTCTAGTTAAACCCAAGGGAGAGACCAGGTCAATACATTTGGAACTAGTCCGGCTGCAGGAGATGCTGGAAGCCAGTTTGATGCAGTTCTCCCTGACAACCACCTTCGGGTCTCCACTCCTGATTTTCTGTCTGGGTTTACTCCCATAGCCTTTGCTATCATAGCAACACACAAGGCAGTGTGGTATTTGTATTCAGGGTTACCTTCCCCTAGTCTTCCTCTCTCCCGAGATGACCCACAAGACAGTGGGGGGTGACAGTAGCAGGCTGTATTGTGTACTGTTATACAATAGCAGAAAACTCTGGCCTGACATTTGACAACTACACTATTTCTTATAACTATAAACGAGTTTAACATATGGTATATCCCGAGACACAGAATACCGACACGAACCATTCTTTCTTTCACTATATGTCCACAACTTGCGCGCGTACAAACACGGTGAGCACTACTCACAGAACTCTATAGTAGTACTCTTTTTCATTCAATTAATTATGAAGGGGTGTGGTAAGAATTGTTGCACTTGTTGACATGGATGATACGCGCGCAAGTCGACGGACGGAAAATAACGAATTGAGCCGTCTTGGTATCTTGTGTCTCCGGTATGCCTGCTTTATTCAAGTTAGGCTACCTCAACCCAATGTAACAATATTCGCAAAATGCTTGCTTGAGACATGCAAAACGAGAGTGTTTCCTTTCACTGCTTAATACAAAACAGGTAAATTGTAAAGCACTGATAGTTCATGGATTGTAATGAAGAATGTCACCGACTTGATATACTCAATTAGTCAAGTAACGTTATTTATTTCACCTGACGTTTTACTTAAACACTGTAACTTGTTACATAACCTATAATTGGGGGTAATCATTTTAATTTATCAGTGACAGGTTTTACTTAAATAACAAATAGAAAAGTAGCCTACTTACCCAGCACACAAAATTCAACCTCCTTGTTAACCCTAAAGATTCTGTGTTCCCCACTGACATCAGCTACCACGTGTATCTCGTTTTATCCTACCAAGGAGGAATTGAATTCCAGGAGTTGGCACGATGCAAATTTAGCCTCTCTTATCAACTAGCTGTGACACACACCGACACCTGCATTGGTTTCTTGACCGACTTATTTTTACTGTGAAACGCGGCGACACGGGATTATTTCTCTGGTCTAAACTACAGCATGTAAACTATCAGACCAGAGGGTGGCACAAATGAGGACATCCAAAGTAGGCTGGGAAATGCAGGGGCTGTCTTTCAAAGTATGAGCAACATCTGGAAATCGACACAATACGGCATCAACACCAAGATCAGACTGTACCAAAGCTGTGTCCTATCCACACTCCTGTATGGATCAGAGTGTTGGCGAATGACAGAAGGTGACCTCGCCAAGTTGTCTTCCTTCCACACCACATGTATTCGTAGGATTCTCCGCATCTTTTGGCCAAACAAGATTTCTAATCAGGAACTACTAAGGCGATGCAAGCAAGAAGAAATAGCCAACATCATCACGGAGAGACGATGGAGATGGCTTGGACACGTACTGCGAAAGGAAGCAAATTCTATAACCAAAATAGCACTTCTGTGGACACCGGAGGGACAGCGCAAGCGAGGCAGACCCATGGCAACCTGGCGGAGAACAATCGAGGCAGAGATGAAATCCTTCAATCACTCATGGGGAACTCTCGCAAAGATGGCCCAGGACAGACAGGGCTGGAGATCCTTTGTTGCTGCCCTAAGAACCAGTGGGTGCAACAGGAAATAGTAGTAGTAGTAAACTACAGCCCTATGGGTAGGCATGGCCGATAGAAGTGTACCCCCAAATAATGGGGGTGACAGGAGCAGGTGGGGGTACCTATGCATGTAAGTTTGAATGTTGGGCGCGAAACTTTTCATCAAAACTTTGTAGGAATACAACTCCACAAGGCTGCGTTTTATCCCCTATCCTCTTCAAAACTTGCACCTGTCAATGTAGAAGTGAGTTTGACTATTTCCACAGACGACACTAGCATCCAAGGCCAGGCCACAAACTTATTCGATGAAGAATCTTACGTTACAGTAATAACCAGCTTTGTTTAATGGTGCAAAGATCATTTTCTTCTTTTGAATATAAAGAAAGCAAAGAAGGTTATAAATGGTTTGGTATTGACATTGAAGAATTGGGCCGGTTGAAAACATTACAAATGATTTGTATTCTAGACAGGTGTATGCCATATTTCATTAAGTTTCCATGTTACTCCTGTGTTTAGTCTTTTATTGAGTTATGATTTGTTCGTGTAACGATGGATAAGATGTGTTTGACAGGTGTGTGCTCCGAAACGATGTGTGAAAATGAATTTCCCCTATGTGATAATGAAGTGCTTTATCTTATCTTCTTAACGTTTCTCTTTATCGAACTTTGTACGTAAACATATTTTAATGGACCGGGGTTGCTGTGACATACGTTCATAGATTTAGTTGTTGTTTTTTTTCCAACACCCCCTGTCATTCAGTCTGTTTCTGAACCGAATGAATTGAGATATTTCTTTTTGGAGGTGCTCTGCCATTGGCATTTGTGCCTCCTTTTCTTGTTAAATTTCGTGTTTCTTGTTTCCGCTGTCTGGTCCTTGACCTTCGATCTTTCCTAGCCCTCAAAAGGGCTCCCTTATGGCTGTCTTCTATGGTTTCTTTCTTCTTTCCTTCTTTTGAGTGGCGCCAAAAAAAAAAAAAACAGAGAGATTAGAGATTCCTATCACGGGTGAGGGGGAGGGGGGGGGGTAGTGGGGGATCCTTGTAACTTGGAAGGATTTATCCCCCACATCAAGGGCAGTAAGTGTTTAAATATTTAATTACTTTATTTATTTCGTTGTTGTCGCCCCTGCCATGGGCAAGTGTTTGTCTCACACTCAAAAATGAGGGGAAGGCCATGGCGGTGTGCCGATGGCACTGGCATTTTATTTATTTATTAAGTAATTTACTTGTTTGGAGCAGGGTGGGGTGTGAAGTGGCCATGGTGGTCTGCCGATGGCTCTAGATGGGGGAGTGGGAGGGGGGTAGATAGCAGCAATAGGTTTCGGGAGAAAGAAGTGTTGGGGTGTAGAGAATCTCCCCCCTTACTGGGGAAGGGAGATTCTATCTATGTTTCTGAACCCCAGTGGACAAAGTATGGATCTTGAAGAATTGAAACTCTGGGTAGAGGGAGATTGCAGGAGGTCTTTAGTGGGAAAGAACCCAATCAAAAAAATGTTTCGGCCCTTGACATATTCACAATCCATAGAAGACGGACAACGCCTGGGACATGGGCTTGGTGTTGTTGCTGACAGATGAGCGTTGATCTTGATATTCATGGGCACTGATGTAAAACATCTTCACAGATTTAACTTCCGTAGTCAGGAATATAAAAACTCACATTATTATGCCCATGCCCAGGACATGTAGTTTATAAAGTTCTGTATCACTGTGGAAGGAGATGCTGTTCAAGCTTGTCTCATAAAATTACCATTGTGTAGATTGTTGTATTCTATTTTAACATCAGCGTATGCAGAGAAAACCTGCTTGTAACGTTTTGTAGTTAAACTCTACAAAGTCATAGACCCAGCTTTGAACACTTGAAAATATACCCCCAAAAGTGAAAAACTTTTCCTATTTTAGTAGGAAAGACAGAGTTGACTTAGTTATGCGATTTAATAGCGTTATCTTAATTTGTCGCAAAAAGTGGAGATACAATAAAGCATCATTGGAGTAGCGACTAGTGAAGTGGTAGAGAGAATGTTAAGATAGCATTCATACACATATATCATACATAACGGGCAGGGAAGAATGAGTAATGAATAACAAACAAACAGGCAGGTTGAGAAAGGCATGCAAAAAGGGAGAGCAAAGGCGGAAATCTAAAAGACTGATTGCTGAAATTCCTCTGAAGTGACATTAATGTACATAAACTAACTCATATCTTGATACCAGTGATCTCTTGCGAGAGAGAAAGAGAGAGAGAGAGAGAGAGAGAAAGAGAGGAAGAGCGAGAGAGACAGAGAGAGAGACACAGAGAGAGAGAGACAGACAGACAGACATACAGACAGATAATAACAGACAGAAAGACAGAGAAAGAGACAGAGAGAGAGAGTCAGACAGAGACAGACAGACTGACAGAGAAGGAGAGACAGGAGAAAGGCCGACAGACAGACAGAAAGGTGGAGAGAGAGAAAGAGATACTGTGACAGACAGACAGAGAAAGAGAAATAGTGACAGAAAGAGCGAGAAAGAGAGAAATGGGGAAAGAGGTCTCTGGTGTTTCATCACTGCTTAAGAATAAAGGCCTACAAATAAGCTGAATTTAACTTAATTTATGGAGGAAATTCATGGAACTCAGATAATCCCATTCTTTAAAAAGAAAATGAAATATCATTAAGATGCAGCCAGAAATAGACTTCATATTTAATTGTTAATTTTTCGCGTCTTCTCTCTCTCGATTGCTGAAAGTTTCACCAGAGGTGGCTTTACCTTCATTGTGCGGGTCACTTGACCTTTGAGGGCACGGCTTGACAGTGTCAAATCTATTGCCTTGGTCTGCATTATTTCGTGTCAGTGGAGAGATATAGCCTGAGGCCATACGGCTCTTTCTGCTTGACTTACTGATGTACTTATTTCCAGGTCAACTAATGAGGATGACAGTCTCCTCAAAATTCAGTCTGCGTTTCCTACTGTTGAGGAGGTTTTATTATAATTCGGTTATAAATATAGCATTTGTCCATCTTTCTCCCTTGTTAATGCATGCTGGCTGTCAATGGGTGAGGTCGCTACATGGATGTTAATCAGGCTTTTATAAAAAGCTCTTTGTTGTCACGGAGGCAATTATTCCCACAGACATCAAAGTCTCTCTAAAACTCTGCAACAGTAACTTTGAAAACAACATCATTTTATTTTTTCTAGGCCAGTGTTTATTTCTTTAAGTGCATTAAACATTCGATGACTTCTAAACCAAATAATTGATTCTGATATTTTCTGTTCACGGCATTTCAATGACATATTATTTTGCGCAAAAGATAAGCATTTTTGTGTAAATTTACATTGACATGCAATTCAATTAGGTCATTGTGATTTTTACCCCACAGATAAACCTGGGAAGAATGTGTCTTCTGAAAGGGGAATGTGAGTGTAATTCAAGCATCAGAGGTGCGAAAAATGCCTCAAATATATAACACAGGTGTGCACCAAGATTGCCTCAAGTGTGCACATACACACTTAAACACCAAGAAAAAAATAAAACAAAAATGTAACTAATAACAAACAACAAATACAATTGATAGATCCATCCATTTCAAACTGTACCTCAACACAAGCAGTAATTTGAAATAGTGTGCCTGGCCATGGGTCTTGACGCACCTCTGGGCATACATTATGACAAATGACACAAAGTGTAAGGCCTTTGCTTGAAGCATATCACATTGCAAGATTCAAAGTTCATATTCACAGATAAGTTACAGGCATATTATTATACTTTGTGTTTCTTGTCAAGTTTAAACGATGGTGTAATGTTTGGATACGGTCAGGGTGAACGGGTTGGGTAGTTCTAAATCCCCAATAATATATATGCTAGTCTATTATAATTGTGCAAAGTTTCTTGACTTTACTCCCAATTCCATGGCGTTGTTCCTAATTAACACCAAAGAGAGAGATTTCACCATTGCAAAACAGATTATACGCAGACAGAATCTAGTTTAAAACAAATAAATAGATACATAAACAATTGCTGCTTAGTCACAGTGAGAAAAACGAAACAAAAACATGTCTATTATTGATGGAGGGATATAAGATACCAAATTTTTTATAGTAATAAATGGTTTGAAATCATTGCAGGGGGAAATCAGTGAGAGAAAAGGGAGGCCACCATACCCTATTTGTTCGGACAAGGCAGTATTTTGCTAACCCAAACAAGCATTATTTCCCTTGAGTTGCTACGCTCGGGCGCCTGGGAAAAACTATTGTTCAGAAAGAGAAAAAAAAAGGATGACATCATCTCCTTTGCGTATCATGTTGGCAGTTGTTTTGCCATGTTTGAGAACGGGAGTCAGGAAGAAGATGGGGAGAGAACGCTGAGAGAATTAAAGCACATTAGTTACAGTTGTCACAGGAAAATATACATAAAAAATAGTAATATAGAAAAATAATAAAACACAATAATTATAATAAAACTACAAAGCAGCAAGTAGGGGATACAAGTTTATTGTTCATTAATGCCCGTAAACGTGTTGGTATGAATTTATTTATATTATATGTAGAGATTTTTCGAAATCAAAACCAAACCATTCTAGTTAAATAAAATAACATAAAGATGAATAATACAAGAAATAAACATTTAGAATTGCTGAATGATTGTGACATCGTTCTGTGTAACGTTCAAACAACTATGGGTGGAAAAATATACTCATATCAAGATTTGCTGCACATTTTATCATGAACGGTATAACATGTCCGTAGTTTAGGTTCCAGATGTCAAGTCATGTATCGTACATTTATCCGTCTATACAACATGAAAAAAAAAGCATAACATTAAATACGTTTTACAGTACATTTTACCTTGAACGCGACAACAAATTCATGGTTGAAGCTCCACTTATCACGCCGGCACATCACATTTTTGTGTCTAGAGACAAATCAGGTTATTGTGATGTTAATATGAAAGAGTTAGCTCTGATATCTAACAGTCACTACTGCCTTATCTTATTTTAACTATAGTAAAATTAGACGCATGCTGTTATATTTATCTGAGTATACAAAAATAGACATGTAGCATATGACAGTACATGTATTACAGAAATTTCGGCGCCATTATGTACATTATTTTAATCATTTGTCATTTTCAATAGACAAGAAATAAAGACTCTTTTATTCTGTATGAAATAACGTACTTTTCCTTTGTAGCAAAGATGATTAAAGGTGGAAACGCGAAAACCTCCCCTGTCATCAACACAGAATGATAATATATATGAATGGAATTACTGATAAGTAATAAATGAAAATCACAGAGAATACTAGAAAGTAAACTTCTAAAAGTAACCTAAGCAAAAGAAATATTTCACGTGTACAATGTCATAAGTTACACGACCCTTACATGATAGCAGAAGCCCACTGTCCTCGTGTTGTCCTTCCCAAAAAAAACAGAGGAAGGAAGTAATACGGAGTTAGTGTGGGTGAAAAAAACAGTGTGTGGAGAACATTATTTCACATTTGAGTGCCAGATGGTTACAGACTTTTCATGCGAAAATGGTGGATTCCTATAACATGACAATGAATGAAAAACGTGTTTTTATTATTATTATTATTATTATTATTATTGCTCTAATTCTCTACTGGCCGACGATCTGATGAATGAGGAACTTGAGAGATATTGCTATGTTTTTCGTCACATAATGGAACAATATTTTCTTCGAACCTTAAGCGCAAAATGTTTTGGATGCCCAGATATGTCTGACATTCAATGTTTACTGCCTTAAACAACGTTGTAGTAGCTATCGACAACACGATCCTGGGGCATTGCTGTGGACTTTTTCTATTGTGATTGGCGTTTGCCTGGAATTATCTGTGGTTGCAATTTTTGTAATTGGCTTTGTCAGCGCTGTCGTCGTGGATGTTGTTATTGCTGACATTCTGTTAGTGGCAGTTACAGACGGTCCAGAAGTTTTGTCGCAGTGATCTGTACATTGGTAAAACTACAAATCTAGGAGCATTGGTGTTGAGCGTCTCTGCCAGGGATTTCCAATTGAATACTTTACAGCTGAATGAGCAGGAATGAACAGACGCCGACACGCGGTGAGATGTGCAATGTTTTGTGGGTTGTGTTGGATTTGGATTTCTTAGTCGACCAATTGCCAACCATATCTTACCAAGTAACGCAATGCCCCTTATTTTTTGTGAGAAAGAATAACAATTGTAAGTCCAAAACACGACAAGCAATCTGAATAGGTTTTATAAACTATGTTATTATCAATATCTAAAGAAGTTAACACTGACTCCCGGCATTTACCAACCGCTGGAGAAAATGTGAGGACATACACAGACACAAACAAGAAAAAAAGAGAGGGCGAAATATGTGTGAGAGTACTCAGGAAGGGAGAAAGAGAACGAGAGGGAGAGAGAGAGAGAGAGAGAGAGAGAGAGAGAGAGAGAGAGAGAGTGAGAGAGTCAGTCAGACAGACAGACAGAAATACAATGCACAAGGAGAAGAAAAACAAACAAATAGAGGTGCCAGTATGACAAATATATGAGGAAGATGGACAGAAAGACAGAAATACGTGGCAGCTTGAGAAAGAACCAGCAGAATGAATGAAGGAAACAATAAAAGATAATGATGTATATTCTCTTTAAACTTATTCGCTATTTAGATGCCAAATATTATCGGTGAAAAATACTTTAAAGCAAATGAATAAACAAAGGCACAAAATTAACTAATGCACATGCACACGCTGGGAACAAAATATTATGTTTATTATTGATGTAAATGTGGAGTGAATAAAGTAACAAATGGAAAAAGATATAAAACGTTTCATAGTGGTTTCTCTTGCTTCTCTGTCACGCAGGATCGATATTGTTGATTGTTTACATACTACACTGTACGGATAGTTCGACATCGAAATTAAACCAGTGTTGTGAAATAAAATGGATTAAGGTGATTAATAATGAATTAAAATTTGAAAGGCTGAGGCAAGTTCGTAATTCCGTTCCGTGTGACATTTAAACAACCGTGGAAAAAAAAACAACAATTAACAAAAACAACGAAAATTTTGACATAAAATTGAAATTATCTTTTATATCCAACAACTGTTACTGTTATTATTTTTTTTTATTGATGGTGTTGATATCACCCTGTTAAACAGTTTATTACTATTATTAGTATTGTTATTATTGTCATTATTATGGTTGTAGTGAGAAAAAAATAATAAAATACAAAAATAAATATGATTGAATTCCACAAAAGTCGATGTCATTCGGCATATTTGTTTTATATTTGATATAATTGTACTAACAATAAGGCAGCAAATATAATTACATATGCATATTACATCATATTTCTTTTTCAGTGCCAGATCTGAAGTTAATCAAAAGTTCATTGGCTGTGGACATTATGAAAAACAACACATGCATTCATTCGTTTTAATATCATATGTCAGGAAATGAAGCTAGTTTTATTGGTTATCTAGTGTTACACTCTTTCTTTGTGATGCAGATGAATTAAGATCCGCCCGTCATCAAATCTAAATAACTGAATAACTGAATCAAAACCAGTTAAAGGAAACTACTACGCATGGATATATTATAACTTCAGCGACTTATAAAATACGATGTCTAGTTCACAAGAGCTGCCCTTATATTGATTAACAAATGAGCAAGTGAAAGTTGGATGAGAAAAAACAAAAAAAAAAACTAGCTAGAGCGACTGAGGCAAAAGCAACGTTTTACGTTTATGAGCTGGAATTCAAACATTTTCGTGAAAATTGGTGGAGTCGTGTAAAATAAATTAAGCAAATGATGTTATTTTTTTTCTGTTGACCGAATGTCTGGTGCATGTCAAATCACTGGATTATGCTACTCTGTGGCTGGAAAAAAAAATGAGAACTGTTTTGCCTGAACAATTTTTTCTTAGGAAACAAAGTTGTAGTAGTTAGCAACGACACGATCCTGGTGTATCGCCGTCTCATCTTTCTTTTTTTTCTCGATTGCAACATCAAAGGGATTCCTTTTTTGCCGCATTTTCATATTCGCAGTTTTCCGTTGCCTTTTTGCCATAGCTCTCAGCATCACAGGCGGCACTGCTCAATGTGTTATTTTCTGTTTCGTTATAATATGCGTTGTTGGAATATTTGGTATCGATGTCTGGGTAACTGTACTCGATGATTTCAGCATACTCTCCATGTCTCCATTCAACAGGCAAAAGATACTCATTGCCGGCACATTGTTGTGCATGCTGAGTTGTCACATTTGTGTCGCTGCCAACCATGACATCATGAGAATCTGAGCAAATTATTTCATAAACATTCGGAATATCTTGAGGTGGAGAAATGTTCAGATTCGATTGCCTTATTAACTCTCTGGAATTATTTACATTCTGATGAGTCAGTTCCGCATTTTGTATGTTTTCTACACTTGCACTTGTGTTTAAACCATAGTTGTTATTTTCTAATTTGCCCAGCCGTCGTCTCTGTCTGAAAATGATAACGACCATTATAGCAATGATGACGATCGCTAAAACACCGACCACAACACCGATAATGACACCTGTGTTGTCATCTGACGTTCTTGCGCTGCTCTCTGATGCCGTCGTCGTGTTGCTGGTATTATCTGTGGTTATAGTTTTTGTATTTGTCTCTGGACTTGCTGTCGTTACAGGTTTGGTTGTAGTAGTTGCTGTTGTTGTTGAGATTCTGTGGGTGGAAGTCCCAGATGTCCCTACGGTTTTGGAGCAATGATCGGTGCATTGGTCAAGTGTTATAAATCCAGGTGCAGTGGTCGCCAGTCTCTCTTCTGGGTATGTCCACTTGAATCCTATACAACTAAATGTACATGAACCAGAACCGGGCAGGTAATAAGATGTAAAACGGTTTGTTGTGTTGCATTGTTCTAATCGCTTGCATTGTACTACATCACTGGCATTAGTATATATTCTGCAGTCGAACAATGAGGAATTGCCCGTGTTAGCACGAGAGTATTTTATGTCCACAGTGCTCATTACATGTAGATCTGCGAATGAAAATGTGGCCGCGCAAGTTTGGGTTGTATCCGTACACAGACACTGGTGAAATCTGAAAGAGAAAACAGAACAAGGTTATGCAAAATGATGTTTGACGTATTAAGTATGTTTCTCTTGTATTCAAGTGCATAATTATTATTCCCGCAATATCTTTCTCCCAGGAGAAGTTAAAAGACAGGAAGTTCAAGAGCCTGAAGAAGGTCTATTTTCGTCGGAGGATCATGTAGTTATGTAGGACTACAACTAATATGAGTTCGTAACCTCAGTTGCTTTTTGTCTCGTGTGAGACATTCGGAATGAATCATAGACATGTATTGTCTTATTTTGTGTGAACGATTATTTATTTTTTTTAGCATGCCTGCCATTTCATGTGAAATAGCTGAGTAGGTCAAACCTTTCTCGATTTCGAGATCGTAAAAATTGGATTTTAATGCTGACGTTTTTTTTTTCTGAGTGTGCCAGATCAAGAATGTCACGTTTTCAGCGCGAATATGCTTTAGTTATCACGTCTGTCGCGATGTGGGTTACATGGGGATATTTCGACTGACACTCTTTCGAGGTCCGCTCCCACAATCGACGAACACACAAAAATAAATACTTGCACTCTAAAAACTAAATAAATCAATTGCTTTCAATTTTAGCAGAACTGTAGGGCAGTTTAATTACAGGAATTAATGTAACAAATATAATTATAAATATAAATATCAATTCAAAGGCAACTGAATCTAACTAATGAAACTACCGCTTTCTATAAAGACTAACGTATTCACTCTAACTACTTGCAGGTCATATGAGTTATATGGCAAATAGAATCCACGCACGTGGCGACGGATATAACAGTTTAAATTCTATTAATTCAATGAGACATGTTATGATATGGACATTTCCTCTAGACACGCCATGGAGAATGCTTGTACAACCATGCGTTGTCTGGCGGTAGCTCTGAAACTGTCTTCAAAAGTAAGTAGAACGGTTCACTTTCATCATTACAAATTAGTATTGACTCTCACCATGCGGCCCTCACTGGGAGTGAGAGCGCTGGATGTAAACGCTGTGGGTTTATATCAAACCAAGTAGCTTAGGCTCTGGAGCTTTAAATCAGGCTCCTCACAATGGACTGCTCAACTGCGTCTCTATGTCTCTCATCTGGCTGAGGACTATCGCCGACCACCTCGTAAATGGATTGTCTACATGTGGCCCAGAACTAAGTTCTGTATGGCCTTAAATACTGGACTGCATCTGCAGCTTACCGTCTAATTCCTGGATTGTGATTGGTGCAACCACTTCCAGCTCAGCTGCCGAACTGAGTTATTTTAAGTAACAGCCCTACGCAACGACCTTGGGTCGACATCAAAGGTCGAATTACTTCAATACAATATAATGTAAATTTTATAGCAATAAATTCATAACATGTTCAAAACCCCGAGCTTTTACTCTGGATCACGGTATTTTCTGTACGTCAACAGACGTCTCAATAACATTTAATTCCTACTCACCCCTTCCCTCTTTACTAAACCTAGTTCAAAACACGAGATACAACAAGTGCTCAGTCATGCACACCTACGCTGTCCGTCTATCCTTCCCCACATCTTCTGTCTATCTATTATAAAAAAAACTGTTCAAAACAACTTGTTTACGAGACCAAGTTATGCTGGCTCGCACAATAATTACGTTTGTAAAAATTACTCACTGCTCTCTCACAAAAATTAAGTCAGTGGAAACATTTATGAATTAAATCTGTTCTTGACAACGTCCTAGATATAGATGTGTTTGAAAAGCAGGACAGCCACTTCGGGTATTTTCAGACTTTCTGCGCCACATTAAAATATTATTATCACAACAATGAGGAAGTGGCTGAACCCATTTGTGGGCAGGTCCTCAAATATTGGTTTTCTTTTGACATGTTACAGGAATCTATGCCAAAATGAAGGAATGAATAGTGATGTTTGCAAAAAGAATTTTTTTTTCTGGATTTGACGCTCCTGAAATTGCGTCCCAAAAAGAGCGACGCTGCCCACAAAAGGGTGTGTGTGTGTTTTTTTTTTTTTTAAACCAAAACAAATTTAAAAAGTAAACAGTTCCTCAACTATGTTATTCTAGCAGTTTTGTTTTCTATTTGCTGTCTTTGATATTTGCTTTTTAAGGCCAGCCAACTATAAAAATCCAATTATACATGCATAACATACCAATCAGTATAGATTATACATGAAACAAGCTACTCGAGTACAGTGAATATGATTTTAACACTGTCAATAGGTGTCATAAAAACAAACATAAAACATTTTTACAAACTCCAAATCTTGTAACCACATCTGATAGGTTTGTGTTTGATAAACTGCTGCCTTGGATGTCACCCATGGTAGGAAATAATAGATTCATTGAGACTGAGACACTGGGTCTCTGACCAAAATTGCATGAATTTTCCATTCAAGCTGGCACTGATGGGGGCGTATCTTCAACATTTTCTGAGTTGGGTCCAAGCCTGCGTGGTCACTTAAGTGGATGTGTTTTAGAATTTCCACAAAGCAATTGACTGGCTTAGATGAGGCACTATATGGCTTTCGTTAGCATCTGTCTCAAAGATATCCAGACTCAAAGATGATTAAAAAACAATCTCCAGCTCTGCTACTGTTACACAACCACCATGCGTTTCCTTTTGCTGTGCATACAAGTTTATCCTGTCTTGTATGAAAGCCTGCAGATGTTCATTGGAAAAAAAAAAATCACAAAGACCGACAATGGAAGAAGATCACTCTTGTGTATCCAGCACTGTCTCGGCTCTATGGTCTTGAATGTCGGCATGTCACCACCATCTTGATCTAAAACTTGTTTTCTTATATTTACATGTTTTCTTCTAGCCAGACTGATGTGATGTTGTTTTCAGTTTTCATTTTCACTGTCTTCTCATGAACTTGATGAACTCTGATTTCTGTTGTTGCTGACGTATCTGTGGCCCCGGGGTGTATGTAATGTGATTGAGTAACCAGCATTCAGCTGATTTCTTGACAAATTGTTCATTGGTAAATCAACGGCGTCTAAATCCCCACTGTCGCAGTCAGTATCTTCATGAATTTTTGGGGAGGGAGTGGGGGATGGCGTTGTTTAAGTTGATATCAGACACTTCAAAAATGAGAACTTACATAGATCTTTAAAAATATAAAAATCTTTAATGTTCTAAAATGACCGAAACCAGCGGTACGGTTTCAAGTCCAAAGAAAAGCCTGGCGACAAATAGAAAAAAATGGTGGGTGATGAACACCAAGAGTCATGAACTCGGTGTGGCCGGGGTTCTAGAAGATGTCAGGGAGTTAAAGACCGAAACATCTTATGAAAGAATCCACTCTTCCTTTGAAGATCGTCATCTGCCTCGCTCCGCTTGAGGAGTTTCTTACCACCACCAAAATGGACAAATAAAAGCATTTCAGCAAAAAGCCAGTGGATGGACTATAAACACCTATACTACTTTTCGTCATTTTTAAAAAATCAGTTTTCCCTATTACACATTACGATTTGTCGAAATGGACAAGAGGTCGAGAGTGAATAGAAATCCAATGTTTTTCCTCGGTCTGCGAAGTCTTGGGGTGGAATAAAATCAGAGTTTCTTTCTTCTTTCTTTTTTCTAGCAGATGCCACATCCCCAGTTGTGGATGTAGGCTTACGCAATGTTCTTGCATACCAAGTAGCATTTTGCACCGTCGCGTAAGACCTCTACCACCAATTACGGATAGTTCCTGCACCTGGCCACAGGTCACCAATGAAAGATATTGTTGTGAGCACCAGTGTTAAATTCACCATTGAAACAAAGCGTGATCTGGCCACAACATACAAATATTTACCCCGAAAAAAATCCATTTACAGGGGACCCAAGTCTAATTATAAGATGCATAATATAATAATATAAATGTTATTCGTCTTTTTACAGGGAAATTTGTTTTGATCATTGAATACATAACAATACAGTTACAGAAACAGAAAGTATGATATATAGCGCGCACACATACACACACACACACACCCACACACACATACAGTAATAAATAAACAAAATTAACAGTGCACACAATATGCTTCCATTACTAAAACACATTGACCTGGCACGCAAGACACAACTGTACACAGATTACGATCAAGATGACGACATTATTGTAACATCCTAGTTGATGATGGAATAAACGATTTAAAGTAGCGCTCAGTTTTAGTTTTCTTTGACAACAGCCTTAAACTTCTTACACATCTTATGTATTCATTGTTCAGGGGATGCTGGGGGTCATTTATTATATTAAAGCCAAGTGTAGACAATACTGGGTTCTGTTCATTGCTCAGTTATAGCTTACTGTGTGAAATGCCAGTCCTCTAAAAGGGCGGGGGCGGGGGGGGGGGGCGTGCACTATGTGGTGATGCTGAGGGTAAATCAATGATGTAATGCCAAAACTTTAAATAAAATATATATGTAACAGCTGAGGTTGTTCTAGCACGTTATAGTAGGGGGGAGTTAATTGATCTAACTACAACCCTTTAGAAAACGAAACTATTACAGCTGTAAAATAAATAAACACGAGATCCGACGATAGATTAAATAATACTAAAGTTTAATAAATGTATAGTGAACAATAAATTACTAGGAAGACACCAGCGAATCTAAATATCTACGCCACACAAAAGGAAACTCACTTACTCACCCCCAACCACTCACGCAGGTCCCTATATATAAACATTTCTACAGAAAGTCCCCGAAATAAACGTTACCTTTGCCCTCGCACAAACTAACCAATCACGCATCAATACGTCATCAGGTTACATCACCCAAGGCCAAATCTGGCGTAAACATTCGTATCCATAACGTTATCGAATATTCGGGAACATACTAATATTTACTGAACGAGTCAAAACACCTGACAACAAGCGACCGAGGAAAAAACAACTCACTAGGAAAAGAAGGTCAGGTCACGGAGTACAGTACACTCTGGCGGTTGTCAACAATAAAATGAAAAAGTAGTGAACACATGCTCAGCCACCAGCACAACACCAAACGGGGGAGGGCAAGGGGTAGCCCGCAGATGCTACAATATCTATTATAAAAAAAAAACTCGCTTTTTTTGTAAAAGCCGTAGCTCGGCTATCTGTGCACCAATCGAGCTCAAATTTTGCATACAAATTTCTTTTGGTCTGAAGTTGATTCCTTGCTACACTCATTGCTGAACACTCTCCGTAAGTATTTTTTTGAACTACGCAAATTTGCATTTGTTCCAAATAAATACCATCCGGGCGTGAGTTTTTATGTGGCATGACGTCACTGAATATTTGCGGTCCACCGTGCGATCTCAACGTCCGGTTCCCCAAATTTGAAACCGTGCTTCCGAGTCCATCCATAACATTCTTGGTTCTTGCTGCACTTTGCTGTGCCAACGGTCAAGTAATGCTCCCTCCATTGCAGCCACCCCCAGACCTACTCACAACACTTTTCACCCCCCCCCCCCAGCGAATTTCGCGGGTTCAATACTTGTATCTAAATGAAGAAAACATTCTTGGCAGTCCATGGGGCCAGACACCCTCATTTCATTTCCTATCATTATTATGAAGAACAAAATATTTCCTAGAGTCACTTTTCAAGCGATGAAAATTGTTAAATAAGGAAGGGCATTATTTTTACCTACACTTACTGTTTAAATAGTGCTTCAGTGAATTGTACATTCAAGAAGTTGCATAGTGACTTGTCAATAAAGACTCGCATGTCCACTGTTATCCCTTGACCAGCCGCACTAATCAGGATGACCACAAAGGGAAGCAATCCTCTCGCCATGTTCTCCAATGCCATTCTGTGAAAACATCCGGTGATAGTTTAACAGGTGACTTCTCTGATGGTCGGTGATATTCTAAAATAACAAAACGCTGAAGCTCTTGGAAGAAGGAAACTATAGGACATCTCCTCAGGGGAAGAACCAACGTCAAACAACTTTCTAACCCCACGGCGGAATGAGATTGCAGGAGGTCTTCAGAGCAAGGGATCCCCGAAATATAAATGTTTGAAACCCTCGAAAGAGAGAGTGGTACAAAGGGACATCTTGAGCAGAAGAGAACCCAAGTAGAGTCAATTTAAATGTATCTGCCCTTCTTTACTGTAGCAAATTTAAAAAATCGATATGGAGGTAAATGAATTCAATGGCATTAACAGCCCTTTGCTGAGAAGTTGGAAAATATGAATACGACCTGGCAGTACAAGATCTGTTTCACTATTCAGACTTTTATATGTTTAAGAAATGTTCTTCTACCCAAGCTTCCAGGAGGAGATTTACAGAAAACTAAAGAAACCTGAAGAATTGTGGAATTTTGATGTTGTGGAAAATACAACAGGAGAAAACTGATGCTGAGAGTGTGGATCTTCATGAGCCTCGTTTTGTTTCATATCAGCAGCTTTTAAATATATGTGTACGGGTGAATAGGTGTGTGTGTGTGTGTGTTTGTGTGTGAGCGAGAGAGAGAGAGAGAGAGAGAGACGTGAGCATGAGAAAATGAATGAGTACAATAACATTGATTACTTCTTGTAAGCTAGTTGACCTAATGTAAACCTGCTTCATTCAGTTATATGAAGCCAATGCCACAGTGCTCGCAAAATGCTTATTTGGCACATGCAAAACGAGAGGTTTTCCTTTAACTTGTACAAGAAAGGTCCGTTGTAAGGCACTGACGTCTCCAAAGTCCCAACAGTTCATGTTCATGAAGGATGACACAGAATTGATATTCTCAATCACGGTCACCTCACATAATTCATTTCACCTGACACTTTACCCAAACACCGCACCGTTTCTTGTGTTCATGTAAAAAACATCTAAAGTGGCAGGCTTTAGAACTATAAATCATTGTCATTACATACAATATTTAGGAACGATGATTTTGATTTAATTATGACAGGCTTTTATTTGAACAAAACAGATTCACACGGTAACAAATTCAATATAAAAATATCCCACTTACCAAAAACACAACACTCAACGTCCTTGTTAGCATAGGTGATCTCTACTGGTACTAGCTTCCGAATGGTATCTCATTCATTTTTATCCTGTCAAGCAGGAAGTGAAATCCAATCGCTGAATAAAAATTTAGGCACTCTGATCGACAAACTGTGACATACCTCAATTGGTTCGTTGACACACTTAACGTTACTGCGAAACGAAGCGACGCTTTATTAATTCTCCGGTCTAAACTACAGCCTTATGCGCAGGCGTGGTTGCTACCACACGCCCCCCCCCCCCCCGCCCCCAAGCAATTGGGCTTTTACGTCATCAAGACTTTGCACGAGCACAGCGCCACAAGGCCGCTATTTATCCCGTCCTGCTCAACAAATACTAATCAATGTAGAAGAATGTTTGGCAATTTCTATAGATGTCATCAGCACCCAAAGCCAAGTCACAAACCCATTCCAGGAAGAGTCTGTCACAGCAATAAACAGATTTGTTTAATGGTGCAAAGATAATTTTCTTATATTGAATAATAAAGAAAGCAAAGTAATCTAAGGGAGTTATAACTGATGATGAAGGAGCTGAGCAGGTTGAAGACTACAAGTATTTCTATTCTAGATAGATGTATGCCATATTTTATTAAGTTTCCAGGACATGTTGCGTCATACGTTTTGTCTGTTATTGAGTTATGACATGTTCGTGTAATGATGCGTAAGATGTATATATCACGTGCTTGCTCCGAAAAGAACTGTGAAAATGGAATTCCCCTATGTGATAATAAAGTGCTTCTTATCTTGTCTTCTCGACCTATACCATTTCTTTTTTTTTTTCGAACTTTGTACGTAAATATAATAAATGTAATGGGCCGGGGTTGTTGTGACATACGTCCATAGATTTAGTTGTTTCCAACATCACCTGCCATTCAGTCTGTTTCTGAACGTCAGCGGACAAAGTATGGATCTTGAGGAATTGAAACTCTGGGGAGAGTGAGACTACAGGAGGGCTTTTGAGGAAAAAGAATCCCACCAAACAAGAGTTTGCGCCCTTGACATTACACTCCCTAGGGGCCGGACAACGCCTATG
>OZ007583.1:2588440-2613440 GCA_963931925.1 Onchidella celtica | reverse complement strand
TTTTCCCTATCGTAACAGTTTTCTATCTTCTATGGCATTTGGAATTGGGATCGCCCCCCCCCCTCCCCCCGCCCCACACACACACACACATACTCAACAAAATGCTAAGTAAATTTGTACATAATGTCAGCTATTCACTTTAGTGTTTTGTATTCTAGTAGCAAGGATTTTAAAAAAACAAAACAATAACAACATAGTCAATTTATTGGCATAATTTCTTTTATTACACATTTTTTTGAATTCAGTAATTAAGAACACTTTGCTTACCGTCTGTTTTACTACTCATAAAAAATATTTGCATCGGTTTACAGATTTGGTAATGTTTATAATTCGATTACGAGACCAACAATATCTGAAAATAAACTACGAGTAACATTTACATGGTTGTTGGTTGTTGTTATTTTAACTTTGTACCTTCCTTTGAGCACGTCAATATACAAACATAGTACCCGCTTGTCCTTCGTGCAATCCTCTTTCTTAGTGTCAGGAACAACAGATGTCTTACAACTCCCGTTATTACTTTTTTTGAGATCAGCCCGACATAATTTATTATCTTTGTCAATAGGTTTTGACGTGTCACGATCAGCAAAACAAGACACTAAAATGGCAAATTTTGTCACGCTTCCTTTTCAGTCTGGTCTTAGTTATTATGTTCAATCCATTGAATAAAAACCGGCATGCCATGCTGTATCTATTCAACACTGACTGAAGGAGAAAACTGGAGCTTCAAGACACGTTAGCGAAGCTTGAAATGTTCGTCGATGTTTATCGAATCATGTTATAAAATATCTAAGTACGCTTTCATGCATACGGTATATCTGTTCAACCTTGGCACCAAGTTGATAAAGGAGAGAGGCCCTTTTGTGTGTGGGGGGGGGGGCGTTAACAGGTCACATAAACAAAGCATTGCAAACTGTACTTTGTGATATAAACACATGGAAATGAACAATCATAAAAGGCACATTAGATGAAGGAGTGTACAATTGATGCTTACTCATTGCATAAAAATTAAAATCCAATCATGAGAGAATGTCATTTCCATAAAGAAAGGGAGACCAAAGTAGTGAAGATTATATTATGTGCTCTACTATTCAGGGAAAAGTCATACAGATAAATTATGTTGTTACTATCAACACGTCTGTGTACTATTTTTACCACTGCTTATTATACATAATCAACGTTATATTATTTTTTACTCTGCCCTGTAATGTTCTTGTATTAAGTATAATTTATTGTCATTATGTATTATACTGTGGTTATGATACACTCGTATCTGCAATTGAAAGGCTCAGCCCCATGTCAAACCTACATTAAGCTATAAACTGAGATAATCTGGAAACTGGTTCCCCAGTATAGTATGCTTTCAAGGAGCCTCGCTCTGATAGTAAAAGTCCTGAAATGATGACAATGTGCATTGCCCAGAGAAACTGTTACCAATTTACCCTACTGACCTATACAAACGATTAATGGAACGGAATTCTAACCCAGGCAGAAACACGAGATAAATTTCAACAAGAAAATTATGTTAAAAGGTGACTTTTGCTAGATCGCTACATACAGTCTTGTCCCTTGAAGCGGTTGAAATGCTATGAAATGTCTATCACAGACTTGACGTAGCGGATAATCATTCGTGAAATATAGAACACGCTTGGTCATAAATGGAACTCGCTGGCTAATCTGCCACACCGTTCACTGGCTCGTGATGGGTATTTTATTAATCTTTCTTTCTTTCTTTCTCAAAAGCCTAGTTGAGCTGTGAGGATTTCAGGATACTTTTATTGTCAAATATCCATGCTGTAATACCTCTCGCGAAAGGCAGATGGGATGGGACCCTAACTACAGCCCTCGCTTTAGGCCCTCGTACGTCACCTAATCGGGCTATTTAGCCAAACTACTCACGCTAGACCATTTTATGACCAATCTGGATCAATGTCCAAAAAGCTGCCATGGTCATTTCTCTGGCGAACAAGTTTTTGTGACCTGGCCAAACCAAAAGTGTTCTTAACCGCAATCTTAACCATTCCACCTTCTAACAACAACAGCAGTTCACTGCCCTAAAGAGCCAATCAGACAAATTTGTAATGGGATTTGGTACAACATCTTTGAAATTTGCCCAGACGGTGTATTATGAGATATGGGTCTCCATCTGAAAACACCATCTCTGCCAGGAAACACTTAAGTTTTGTTGTGGGCACAATCGTAACAACTGCTCTGTCTGAAAACAACATAATCTGTCAGGAAACACTTACATTTTGTCGTTAGCAGACTGCTTCAGTGAGATGGTTTTTGGATTGTTGGAACTGCCACAACCAGAGCCAGTTCAAAAATTGAATCGACTGCCAGAGAATAAGTAAAACAAAACTGATAGTTTAAGGAAAATAAAATTATGACGCATCCGTTTAAATTTAAGTTAACTTTAGCCGCATGAAGTCTCTGTGTGTGTAGGGGGGAGGGGGGCTGCAATCAAAATTAGGCTTCAAGATATCAATTTTGAGATATCGTACTTTTCGGTTGGTTTATCCATTTATGAATACTAGTTTACTAGCCATAAGCCAATTTCGAATGTTTTTAACGCTAAAATATACATGTTAGTGGGGTGGTTGGGGGGGGGGGGTGTCTAGAAAAAGTCACAAGAATCTTGTCATTGAGCCCTCAAAATAGCCCCAGATACCATATCCGTGTCGCACCAAACCATGAGGTTTAGTGAATGGATTGTATGGAGACCGTTAGTTATATATTTCCTTCATCTTTAGGTCAAAGTTACAATCCTGAGACATCCCATTCTCTGTTATTAAGCATACGATATCACTATACTGTTGGCACTGCCATAGTAACACGTAATTGGCTGCGCTATCACATCCGACCTTCACCTCGCTTCTATTTCATTGATTGGTCGACAGTAAACCGAGCATTTGAGCCTTCCTTTTGGCTGGGGCCAGGCCATATCTAGCAGATTTAGATTATGACCTACATAATAGCTCAAAGAAGGCAATATCTGCTGCTGAACAGTGCTTTTGTTTCAAGTTTTTGTTTTTATAATGTGTCAGTACCACGTAGAATGTGTCACCAGTTGTGAAAGATGCCCAAAATAGAAAATCCCTGGGCCCTATGCTTTCCCTGCAGTTTCAAAAGTCAGACAATATATCTCACGAAGGTGTAGACCAGTAACAGAAGAATTGTGATGATTATGCAAGGTTTTTATCGTCGATAAATGAGTGAACGGGTCTAAAAGTGCTTTTAGTAGGAAGGCGAGAGGTTCCTTTTAGTACATGTCATGTTCCTGCATAAGTTCATATGATACCACCACCGCAGCCCGACTGTGTCTCCCCCCGTCTGTTCTACATTATCCCGTTCTACACTATAACGTACGCTAACCTATAACTTATACTATTTCTGCCCCCCCCCCCCGGTCCCTTCTTTCCCCCTCCTCCCCTGAAGCCCTTTACCTCCTGTACGGTTTAGCTTGCATACCAGCCCCTCCAAGATTTACTAACATTTGTGCATCGTTTGTTCTTAGAACAAGAATGAACTTTGAATCTTATTATTGGTCCAGAACTGGAAAATCTCTTTGTTTGACCCAATATTGCAAGGACAGACTGAAGGCAAAATCACTTTAAGAATTCAAACATCAGATGCTAAGGTAGAGCGTTACAACGTGAACATTTGTATTTCAAACATAATCTGGACACCGTTGGTAGGAATGAAACAGTCACTTGAAGAACTTAATTTTATGACAGTTAATGGTCATGAACGTTGCATGTCTCTTCTATCCGTACCCAGATTACTGTAAGCCAGTTGCAAGGGTGAGATCTGATTGTTACTCCACTGTGTGTGTGTGTTAGCTTTTTTTTATAACAACGCAAACTAAATGCTAGATGTTGTAGATGAAAAGATTGTTTTAGAGAAAATAAAACCCATAACAACAATGTAATAATTGCCAGGTTTCATGGCTAAAGGTAAACTGAAGAGAACATTGTTGTTCATTACAGAATATCAATCTCCAATCTTGGGCTGAAACCTGACATTTTGACATCGAACCTTTAGCGTTATCCAATGTAATGAAGCTCAAAAGTTCAAGAACTCACTGTACTGTGGGATAAACGGCAAACGTTTCCTAGCTTGTGGGGTTTAATATCATGTTGTATGATTACTATAGTGTGATATGACACAAGTCTTCAGCTTGAAGGCTGAGGACTAAAAGTTTCAATACCAGACCAAACCACCATATTTTAGGCATTGGGGTCACAGGCTCTCACAGAAGATTTACCTAAAGACCAGAACAAAAATTACTACGCTTTTGAGGGCTATGTTGATGTTCAAGGGTTGTCCAGCATACAATAAGACCAAACCACATGCCTAAACTATTGGAACCAGGACCTAAATCAGGAGGCAATCGTTGGTCCTATATAAACACGAATTGTTTCAGTACTTTGCTCAAAGACAGATCAAACAATTATGTTTTTTGGTCTTTGTTTTCTTGAGACAAATGAGATGAGGATGCATGTCGGTCACTCGGGGCATACATTACTGTTTCTAATAGGAAAGGAATCTATATATTTTAAAGATTTGAATATTCAAAAAGATGAAAGAAAATATTATCTGGCAGGGAAATTTACACGTACAAAAACACATGCCATGGGTTTTAAACAAATTGTAAACTTTTTGTTTGTCGAGGGTGAGGGAAAGGAGAAACTGTTGTTCTCATGATTACTTGGTGTCTGGCGAAAGCTCTGATGCATCATCCAACCTTTATCATTTTATGTATCATCTATTGTCGCGACGTGGGTTAAGGGGAAAATTCGACTTGCACTCTTACGAGGTCCGCTCCCACAATCGACGAACACACAAAGAAAATACTTTCATTCTAAAAACTAAATAAATCAATTGATTTGAATTTCGGCAGAAATGTAGGGCAGTTTAATTAGAGTATGTAACAATGATGGATATAAATGTAAATATCAATTCAAAGGCAACTGAATTTCTAACTAAGCTGTGGAACTAAAGCTTCCTATAATACTGGTAACTTAATCTCATTATTTGCAGCTCATATGAAGTTTAAATACCAAAAAAGGATCCGCGCACGTGGCGACGGAAAAATACAATTTAAATTCTATTATTTCTTATTTCCAATGAGACATGTTATAATATTAAGTTCCTCAGTACACGCCATGGAGAATCCCAATCACACGTGCTTGTACTACAGTGCGTTGTCTGGCGGTAGCTCTTCAACAGTCTTCAAAGTAGCTGGAACGTTTCAATTGCTTTATGACAAATTAGTAATTGACTCTCACCATGCGGCCCTCACTAAGAGTGAGAGCGCTGGATATAATCGCTGTGGGTTCATATATCAAACCAAGTGGGCGTAGGCTCTGGAGCTTCAATGGATCAACGCTCCTCATAACATGGACTGCTTAACTGCGTCTCTATGTCTCTCATCTGGCTGAGGACTATCGCCGTCCACTTCGCAGATGGATGGTCTACATGTGGCTACTATCTCAGTTCTGTACGTGTTTAAATACTAAAGTCACATCTGCAACCTTCCGTCCAGATTCATACATTTGATTGGTGCAGCCACGCGGGCTCAGCCTGCAGTATTAATTTATTCATTTCACGGCATTGCGCCAAAATCAAGGTCAATTTACCTAGACCATAAAATTTAAAAATGTGAAAAATTAACTACTAAAATCTTTAAACTTCGTGCTTCTACTCTTATGCACGAATTTCTGAACGCCAACTAAACGTCTCAATAAAACTACCCTTATTCGCCCCTTCTCTGTGTTAATCAAAATCACGGGGTCGAGAACTGCTCTGTCATTCCTAGTTATACATTCAGTCTGTCTCGCCCGACCTTCTCTCCATCTATTAGAAAAAAGTGTTTCAAAACAAACTGTTCACGAGAACAGCTCAAGGACAAAATACGCTGGTTATAATTAACAAGATCGTAAAAATTAACTCACTGAAGTCGTGACCTAGCATGGCATTTATGACACCAATCCGTTCCTGACATCTATCCTTCATTATTTCATGTATCATTCAACCTTTATCATTTTATGTATTATCTATCGTTCATTATTTCATGTATCATCAAACCTTTATCATTTTATGTATCATCTATCCTTCATTATTTCATGTATCATCAAACATTTATCATTTTATGTATCATCTATCCTTCATTATTTCATGTATCATCCAACCTTTATCATTTTATGTGTCATCTATCTTTCATTATTTCATGTATCATCCAACCTTCATCATTTCATGTATTATCCAACCTTCATCATTTCATGTCTCATCGATCCTTCATTATTTCAAGTACCACCATTGTAACAAATCCCAGATTGGGAGATGCCCTCAATACGACAGCTGAACAATCACAAACAAACAAGTATAGCAATTAACAAAACAGTCAAGCAGGCTCACACATTTATTATAACATTAATAAGTACAATCCAATAAATACCATACAGTACTCGTTCCCCTCAATCATTTATTCCACTTCCAGTTCCACGACAGTATATTCACTTCTTTAAAATATGCAATTTTGGCCTCAGCCTAACATCAATGTCTGCACTACCTTGCAGTACAATATCTTAATACATATATCTCATAAATATGGCCAGCCGCGATTCCCCGAATCAGACTGCCACGGCTACTGTGCTGCCTGTCGGCCTTACGCCACAGCTACCCTTGGCGGAGGCACCCAGATACTGGCGTACATCCCCAGCCCTGTCTATGTCCTCTAGGTCCTGACGGTGGCATCACAGCCCGACCCCGTCACTTCAGTTACGGCCGCTACAGCTTACAGCCTGTACCCGGCACCTATAAAGAATAACATCACATCTCTATAATACTATGTACTTACTATACACTCCCCACTCATTACGACCCATCAAGCGTACACACAACATTCCACATTTCACCCACCACACAGCCAACACTCACGCAAACACTACACAGCCGCACATCTCTACTGTAACACACACTCACAGTATCACACAGCACTCCGACTATGCTAAGAATCCATGCTCCTAACATTGTTCACATCTATTTATACAGTAATGAATTACTTGCACACTCCTTAAGTCCTCGCATATAACTTATTTGCATCATTATCATCATCAGAATATAGTAGATTTATCATCACAATTACAAATCCTTATAATTCAACCTACCAGTCTTCACTGGAATACATCAAACTCCCGACTGCCTCTCACACGTCTGTTCTCTTGAACTTCTGAGCTTGCAGTGACTTTTCATTACCCAGACGTTACCTCAATAGCTCCAACACTTTTCTCGTGTCATTGCACGCTTTCAAGTTAACTATCTGCCTCAAGTATCCCGTGAGTTAATCTTACAACTCTATACCCACCTTACAGCAATCATTTTAATCGCGCTCACTCCACTTGTGACAACCATCCAACCTTCATATGCATGTATCATCCAGACTTCATTACTCATGTATCATCCAGACTTCATTACTCATGTATCATCGAACATCCATTATTCATGTATCATACAGACTTCATTATTTCATGCACCATCCAGATCGGACATTCCCTAACCCCCTTTCCGAAGTCCCATGACCTACTAAAATTTTGCCACACCCCACGTTGAAAAACACTACATAAAGGTTACTATTGGGGCTGTTGTAATAAGTACGTACGAACCCCAAGCGTTTTGCGCTAGGGGGTGCCTACGTGTACGTACCAACCCTTAACCCCGTCCTTATCCTCAACCTTAAATCATTTTTATTATCGAATCCCTAACCCTGACCCATACCCTTTCAACCAAAAAAACAGGAGAAAAAAAAAAAAAGAAAATCTGAAAGAATAATTAATTAAGGCTATTGCAAGGACTATTTCGGGAGGAGCTCTCTCGCTCTGGAGTCACAAAATGCCTTAAAATACGCACCCCCGGCGCAAAAAAATTGTAGGCGTATGTGACGGTAACAAAATTATTTTATTGAGGATGACTTTGTGTTCTAATATTATGGAGATCTGTCTCTCAATAGGATGCTTCCTCTAAGCATTCACACCGTAAATTCGAGTTCAAGAAAGACAACACATGACATACGTTTACAATCTGAAAATCTGATAAATCAATTGGTTGTTCCCCTTGCATTACACGATCCAACTGCTATGATGGTGGTGTGCAAAGTTGGTAACAGGCACAGACCACACTGGAAATAACATGTGCCCCATTTCATATTGTTCATTAAGTGTTTTTATTTTAATCTTTTTTTTCATGAAGCTTCTTTAAAATATCACTGATCGTTCCATGAAGGGGGGGGGGGGGGAAGGGGTGTTGACACTAAGGGTAGGAAAAAGCACGCATGTCCGAGCGGAGGAGGTTAAAAATCACCCAAAAATCGAAAGCAATGTAATAGGCGGAACTCTGTAAGAGATCTAACATTTTTAAGCTATTAGTCACTCAATGGCAACGCTTGAGAAATGTATTACAAAGTATTTTTGTTTCTAAAAAGTACTCTGAAATCTAACATCACATAGCCACTGTTGGCAAATGGGTGAGGTCTCATTAAAACTCAATTTTTACCTTGACGGACAGAGCCAGTGACCGTGGTGGGCAAAGCCACTGACCAAGGGTCATCCATTGATAATGTACATAATTAGTGCCCGATTTGGGTGACTTTAACCCCCCCCCCCCCAATCCCTATACTAATTTGATGTTTATGTAATTCGAGAAGGATGTGGTTGTGTAGTTATCTGTAGATACAATCGAGGTTCCAGAGTTCCAATCTAGAGAAGTAAAGCGTCGAGAACAGATGGAAATCAATTTGAGTGGCCGGAATCGATGCCGCTCTGTGGCGCCAATCTCGCGTGGCGCGCCATTCCAAGGGGTGAAGATGCTGACCTTACGAGTGTACGTCAGTGTTGCCTGTTATGGGGCTGCATTAACAATCTTCAGTAAATTATGTGATTCCACTTTGACAGTAAAGCAAGTTATTCTCAATGAAATATTGGGTTCAAAATTGAGTTTTCTTGCAGCAATACTTGCACCTTTTATTTTTTTGTTCTTTTCAACTACTAGATGAAGTGCCATTGAAAAAAGAAAAAAAAAGCTTGGGGGTGGGGGGATCCGAATGCCAGCAAATACTTTAATTTCTATCCATATATCCACATTTGGATGGACCAAATACAAAAATATCCAGCGATCCTCCATCAGTCTGTGGACCTGTGGAAAACATAATTTTATTGTTCTATAAGTATTGATATTCTTCAGGTATTCTGATCTCTTGTGTTCTCGACACTGCTGTAAACGATTTTGCATGTGAGAGAAGAAATTCAAAGTTTGATAGACATAAATAATCTTACTTGACTGCCATTCTTGCCATTCTTGACCTACAGGGACTGTCAAACATTTCTGATAGCAACACGTTGAACGTTCACTGTGGAAATGTACGATGTAAACATTTCTAGAAATATTTAATTTACTTACTTGTGTATGTCATGTCAGATAAGAAACTGATTAAACAACAATTCATTGTACATGATTGAGATGAAAGAGTTTTGTTCCCTGATATTGAAGAATCAAAAAGTGGTCCTACGACCGTGTGTGTGTGTGAAAGTAATGAGGAGTGAGTCGGGCGGAGGGGGGAGGTGGGTGTTCGTTGATCTCACAGTCCACCCACGCAATAATGAAGTCAAACACAAAGTTCACGTTTACTGTAGGCCTGGCGGCCAGTTCTACATACAAAAAGAAGAATCACGCAAACAAGATTTGAAAAAACTAACCAGAACGCACGGTCATTCAGTCTCTCCTGGCTTTGCTGTCTACTGCAATTTATACACCTACTTATGATAATATAGAATAAGATATAACTTGACTGATAATTGTCAGCAACAACCATCACTCTTCAACCACCCGCCAAACAACCCGATCCCACTATGTCAGGGTGATATTAAAAAGAGAGGGGGAACAATATGGATGAGGAAGACAATCAGACAGAAAGGAATTGTCGGGGGGGGGGGGGGCTACATCCTGCAGTAAATGGACAATGCCTAAGCGAAAGCTGAAATTTACTACACATGAAAATATCACTAAGATGTACATTTTCATACAAGGAAGAATTGAATTTTCAGGCCTCACTGGGAGAAGACGCAAAGCGACTTTATTGTAGTGCCTTAAATGTAGTAAAGGCTTCCAAAGTTTTATCATTATACATCCATCTCTCCCAAAATTCAGACTTCCCTCCCTTGCTGAAACACACACACTATACCGTAGGGGCATTCACCGTGAAACAATATTTGTTAAAATTAAAAAACAAAAAAATTCATTCAAAACACTCAATTCTTATTGTAGTCCTTGAATGCAATCACTAAATAAGGCCATGCCATCTGCAAGCGTCAGTACCGCTAGCAAACATTCCTCTATATTCACCCCCTTTACATGTTTTGCAGACAACCAATTATGTAAGTCAGTAACAGACATCGCCAATAAAAATGGCGACGGAGATTCACCCTGGAATAATCTTACATTTGACGGAAATAACAAACATCAGTTGCTTCACTCACACTGCAGGCATCCCTCACCCACAATTTGATTTTACTATACGTTTTTCAATAAATTAGTATTTTGTTTAGTTACTCCCCTTCCTTCCATTTTGAACCATAGTGCTCTTCTGTATTTATGCTGTCGAAAGCCCGTTCAAAGTCGACTAAAGCACAGTACAACCATTTAGAATTTTCTAAAAATAATGCTATCAAAGTGTGCAACATGAAGTCTGCTGTGCCCTTGTATTTACGGAATCTGGTCATCACAAGAGACATAATTAAATTATGTCCAAGGCATATGTCGATTATTTAAGATATTAGTGTAAAGTGTACCCAGGCAGCTCAAAAGAGTTATTCCTCGATAATTTTTTTGTATCATCTTTGGTTAACATTATTGTCGTACCTTGCGGCCTTGTTGCTTTTCAAACTTTTAAAAGTCCACTTCAATTCATCCACTGAAATTTCTTCATCCACTAGTTGGTCACAATGTTGATCCTCACTCTCTCTTTTAGAGTTTGGAAATATTCTACAAAGTCACACTTTCCCATTCCCTGAGATTCGTTGCTTTTTACTTTTCTCCAAAAACTCCTTGGATCAAAACGGCTAAGCTCGAATAATTTCTCTCCAGATAATAATTTCTCCTAACTCTTTTTCTTGCGACAACACTTTCTATACTCTTTTCTTGCAGTGCACATCCTGTCTCCCACACACTCAGCCATGCGAAATTTTCTGACATCCCACTTTAATACTACAGTCCACTTCAGGGTTGCCAGATTGAAATTTTGAGTTTAAGCCAAACAACGCTCGCAAAAAGCCATAAAAAAAAGCAAAATGAATTGCACTATACTTTTCGTACCAGCTCTACACGAGAACTCCAGAATCAGGTTAATATCATCCTACCCACTAGAACGAGTGAGGTGCAAATATATTTAGCTTAAATCTTGTCAGCTGCGATTAAAAAAAAAAAAAAGTGTTTCTGGTGATGCAGTGAAAGTTTTTGCAGTTTTTTTTTCTTTGAAAGCATTAGTTCTGCCCAACTCTCACAATAGCATAAAGATGATTCAGCTGCATTCCATCTTAGACACATTTTTAATGGAGGGTACATGAGAAAATATCCTCTCAAGTACAGCTTTGCTGACTGGGATTAATAGGCAAACAAAGACAACGGTGGACAGCTCTTTAAATGCTTCATGGTGAAGTAAATGAATCCAAGGCCAATGTGTGTGGAGGGAGTTCTGAGATAGGTGACAGTCTTTCAAAATACCGCATCAGTTTAAAAAACTAATGTAAACCATAGAATCTAGTGTCAGCTGGACACTGATTTTCCCGATTGGCTTCTTCTTGACAATTAGCGGCAGAAATCTTGCCACATGTACATGTAACTGATCAAAATATTTTTCCCTCCTAGGAAATTTTTCATAAAAAGAATGATATGTGGTTTTTGTGTAGATAATTTTAGAATGTATCGAAAAAAAAAAAAAAAGCCAGAAAACAGCCAAAAAAGCCAAATGAATGACGCCAACCACATATTTAAAAAAAAAAAAAAAGCCAATCTGGTAACAATGGTCCACTTCCTACACTCTGGCCCAACACGAGTTGACCCACTTCCACGCCACGGGATTTCCCCGCACACAATAATGTTCCCTAGTTTATGTACACACTGCTCCATCATTACTTCATTCGTAAAATCACTGTTCAACATGTCAACAATTTCATGCAGCCTATCTACGCACTGGACACTGGAAATGTTGTCAACAAGTTCACCATGTTTTCTTTCTTTCCACTTCACTTTCGTTCTATTCTCCCATCGCATTTACAATGTTGCTTATAAAACTGAAGCAACAGGGACCTGATCAGAAAATTTATTCGCAGCGCCAGCCTCAAAATCAGACAACATAAAATACACAGCAGATTTTGAACACATGAAGTAATCTATAGAATGTTGTTACAAATACGTAAACCCCCCCCCCCCTCTCCCTTTTTAATTTCTTTTGCGCTGGGGGTACGTATTTTAAAGCCTTTTGTTACTCCAGAACTAGAGAGCTCCTCAAGAAGTTCTATCGGAATAGCCAAACAACAGCCGGAATTAATTATTCTTTCAGATTTTATTTTTGTTTTTCTCCTGTTTTTTTTTTTTTTTTGGCTGAAAGGGTCAGGGTTAGGGATACCATACAATTTAGACGAAATATTATAAAAACCGCAGAAAAACTGTGGGGTCGCAGCAAGGCTATAAGGAACGTCAAAATTGGGCAAAAAGAAAAAAGTAGTATGTAGCAAAGCCCCGCGTACGAAATAACACCCAAACGATTCAATGTAAACTAAAAGAGAAGACAGAAAATGGCCGATATTTCGGCTAGCGCCTTCATCAGGGTAAAAAAAAAAAGAAAAAAACAACAACAGAAAAAAGAAAAATGGAACAGAGAAAACAACGGAACAATAAAAGATTTCAATAGGAAATTTATAGACTCGAAACAGAATAATTTATGTGTATCTGCGAGTTCTTGCTTGGCATACGAGCTTTTGTGCTGCTAAATACACAAGTTATCCCGTGTTTTATTAATAACATTTGTGACAGTTTCGTTTTTAAAGGGAAGTAGTTCACAGAACATACTATTCCCATTCAAAACGTGCTCATTCATAAATTATATCAACTGTTACAAGCAGGTTGAAAATCTGAGGAACCAGAAAAGTTTATTGATGTCTGTCCTATCTGCTTCAGTTGTCCAGGTATTCAGACCTCTTGCGTTCCTGATAGTGGTTTAGAATATTTGTATGTGACAGAAGATTTTCCAATTGGAAAAAACACAAGTGACATTTTTGCTCCAATCCTTTGCCGTTCCTGACTTACAGCAAATATTTCATTTAATTTTTTTTTTCAGTTACTGAGAGGGGACAGGGGGTTGGAGATTGGTTCAGCTGCATCATATTTGCGGTTTGGACCACATGCTCCATGGTAAGTCCGGCGCAAAGAAACATTTCTATATTGTCCCCCTTCCCTTGTTGTCCTAAGCGTGGGCTTATTTTGCTCAAGGGTTAAACCAGCCCTATACCAGCCGAATCTTTGGGAATGAAGAAAATAATGATGTGTAGCCTGAAGGCAGAGTTACTACAAGTACAGATGTTTGACAATATTGTCTGATTTCAGGTATCAATTCACTGTGTTTGAAATGTAACTTTTGAATGAACAATATTCAATAAGTACCAGGTTTCCTTTTTTTTTCGGGGGAGGGGGGTGAGGATGGGTGGGTAGGGGTTGTTAATGAAATAAAAAAAAAAGGTGTGCCATAACAACAACATAACAATAGTATTGAAACCATTATTAAATAAAATCACACTGATTCCTAGTTGTCGTTTTTTTCTGTTCTTTTCTTTTTTTCTAATTTCTATTACAATGGCAAGAACTCCCTTTTGCTTGAGAACTATAGTACGGTAATATTTAAAATTTCACACATTTTCTTTTTGTTCCTTTTTGACATGGTCACATTTCTTTCATGGGCAAATCGGGAGCTGTCGAATGTGGCCAGGTTATAAAATAGTGGACTTTATATTTTCCACATACAATGAACATTATCCGCAAAACAATTGGCTGGACACCAGGATGTCAAACCATTATGTCAATTATAGTACCGTAGAGTTGAATAATGACCCAAATCCAACCTGATATGGTTCGTTCAAAAATTTGATTGAAACTAATGAGAGACACCAGGAAGCAGGTTGAAAATCTGTAGAACCAGAAAAGTTTATAAGTGCTTGTCCTCTTGCTGCAATTCTTCAGGTGTTCAGGTCTTTGGTGTCCCTGATACTGGGATAGATGTCTGTAGGCGAAGGAAGGAATTCCAGATTTGATAAACACAAGTAATCTAGTTTGGCTACAATCCTTCCCATTCCTTACCTACGCCGACTGTTAGACATTTCTGATAGCAAGAGATTGAACGTTGACGTAGGAAATGTAAGATGTAGAACTGTCTGGAAATAATTTACTTTAGAACTTTTGTATGTCATGTCAGACAACTCACGGGAGAGAATCAGATTGGATAATAATTTATTGTGCATGAGTGAGATGAAAGAGTATTGTCCCCTGATATTGAAGACACAAAAAGAGGCCACAAGACTGTGTGTGTGTGTGTGTGTGTGTGTGTGTAAGTTATGAGTGAGGAGATGGGCGTGGGGGGGGGGTGGGTTTTTAATCTACACAAACACAACCGTGACGTCAGACACAACTGAAAAAATCTACTATCCATCATAGACAGACAATAAGCCCATTGAGGGATTAATTCCAGGTGATTTCCGAAGCCTAGTCCAACCCTAGTGTCCTTCTACATCTACTTTGATAAACCGCTCTCAGTGCAATGTTAAATTCCAAATTCAGTTTTCTTGCAGTTAGACCTCACAGCTCTAATTTTCTTTCTTCGATTAGATGGGGCACCATCTAGATTTTTTTTTTTTTAAGGAGACTGGTAAACCAGCTAATACTTTACAGGCGGTGTCGGGGGGGGGGGGTGGGGGTTGATTTTTATGGACGCTGGTTCAGCTGCATCATTTGCAGTATTGCACTACATGTTCCATAGTAAATCTGGCGCAATGAAACATTTCTATGCACCCCCCGCGCCCCCTCCCCCCTTTCCCTTGATGCCATGAGCACCTGCTTATCTTCCTCAATGGTTAAACCAGCCGTAAACTAGCCTAATCTGTGGTAATGGAGAAAATAAAGATGTGTAGCCCGAAGACATTGGTACTAAAAATACTGATGTTTCACAGAATTGTCCTATTTGAGGTATCAATCCATTGTGTTTGAATTGTAACTTTTGAGTCAATAATTTTTAATATGTATCACGTACCTTTATTTTTCGGAGGGGGGGGGGGTGTTAATGAAGGAAATAAACGTTAAACGTGCCGTACCATCAGTGATATAAACAACGACATAGAAGATAAAAATAAAAAAGATGTGCAATAACAACAACAATAACACTCGTACTGAAACCATTGAATAAAATCACAGGGATTCCCAGTAGTTTTTGTTTGGTTTTTGTTTTGTCAAATTTGTACTACAATAGCAAGAACTCCCATTTTACTTAAGAAGCATAGTATGCTAAATTCAAAGTTTCACACGTTTTTTTGGGTACGGCCACATTTCTTTCATGGGAAAATCGGGAGATGTGGCTAGGTAAATAGTGGACTTATATGTTCCACATACCGTGAACATTATCAGCTAAACAATGGGATGTCACACCGTTATATCGATTACAGTACCAGAGAGTTGAATAATGACCCAAGTCCAAGATGAGATGGATCGTTCAAAAATTGGTTAAAAGCTCATGAGAGACACCAGGAAGCAGGTTGAAAACCTGTGGAACCAGGAAAAAATGTATTAGTGGTTGCCATACTTGCTGCAATTCTTCAGGTGTTCAGAACTCTTGCGTTCCTGATACTGGGTTAGATGTCTGTATGCGACGGAACCAAATTCTAGATTTGATAAACACAAGTAATCTAGTTTGGCTCCAATCCTTGCCACCCCTTACCTACACCGACTGTCAGACATTTCTGATAGCAAGAGATTGAACGTTGGCGTAGGAAATGTAAGATGTAGAACTGTCTGGAAATAATTTACTTTAGAACTTTTGTATGTCATGTCAGACAACTCACGGGAGAAAACTGAATTTATTGTGCATGATTCAGATGAAAGAGTATTGTCCCTTGATACTGAAGCCACAAAGAGACGTCACAAGACTGTGTGTGTGTGTGTGTGTGTGTGTGTGTGTGGAAGTTATGAGTGAGGAGAAGGACGTGGGGGTGGGGGGGTGTTCTTTATAAATCTACACAAACACAACCGTGACGTCAGCAACAACTAAAGGGTTCCAATGTCCATCATACACAGAAAATAAGCCCAGGGTCGGGTTAATACCCATTGATTTCCGAAGCCCAGTCCAGTCTTAGTGCTCCTCTACCTTCCTTTGGTAAAACGCTTTCAGTGCAATATTAGATTCGAAATTCAGTTTTCTTGCAGCTAGACCTCAAAGCTCTAATTTTCTTTTTCCAATTATATGAGGCACTATTTAGAATACTATTTAGAATTTTTTTCTCAAAAAAAAGGAGACATGTAAACCAACAGATACTATAGAGCCGGGGAGGGGGAGGGGGCGAGGTTGAGCTATTTGTGAACGCTGGTTCAGCTGCATTATTTGCAGCATTGCACTGCATGTTCCATAGACAATCTGGCGCAATGAAATTTCTATCCGGATCCCCTTCCCTTGATGCCCTAAGCAAATGCTAATGTTGCTAAATGGTTAAGCCAGCCTAATCTTTAGGAATGGAAAAAATAAAGATGTGTAGCCTGAAGGCTTTGTTACTAGAAGTATTGAGGTTTGATAGATTTGCCCTATTTCAGGTATCCATTCAGTAGGTTTGAATTTTAACTTTAGTCTGAAAAATTCATTATGATTATATCACGTTGCCTTGGGTGTTGTTAGGGAAGTAAATCAACTTTAAACTTGTCATGCTAATAAAGATATTAACAATGACATTGAAGGTAAAAATCAAAGGTGAAAGGTGTGCACTAACAAGAACCATGAGAATAGTAATGAAACCATTATTACATCAAATCATTGTCATTTCTAGCATGTTGGTTAATTTCTTAGTCTATTTATTTTATTCCAATTTCCCTCTACAGTAGCAAGAACTCCCGTTTACTTGAGAGTCAGAGCATAGACTTGTATTGTCATTCAAAATTTCCCAACTGCTTTATGGCAATGGTCAACTTTCTTTCACAGTCAAAACGGGAGCTGTTGAGTGTTGTCTTGTAAATAGTGAAGTTGCATTGCGGCTGTTGAGCTCAGAATTTAATTTATATTATTTTGTATATACAATTAAAATTATCAACAAAATGACTGACTGGACATTAGGAAGTGATATCATTTGGTTTTTCTAAAGAAATTGGATAGTTGAATTGTGATGACGGTGGGAATATTGTGGGTGTCGTATTTCTAAATAGCGAATGAATGGCCTCAAAATTAAAAGAATTTTCATTCCAATATATTTTTTTTTTCCTTGGTCCAGATCCAAATCCAAATTCGTACGGATCGTTCAAAAATGGAAAGGCAAAGACCAGCAGTCACACAGTTTGCAACAGGCCAACAAATCTTTGGAGCCAAAGATATTATTCTTTGTCGTATTTGCTGTCATTCTTCAGGTATTCAGATCTCTTGTGTTTCTGGGACTAGTTTTAAATGTTTGTATGTGAGAAAAGAAATTCCAAATTTGATAAACACAAGGGATCTGTCTTGGCTACAATCCTTGCCATTCCTGACCTACCGCGATTGTCCAACATTTTCTGAAAGCAACCGATTGAACGTTGATGGAGCAATGTGAGGTGTACAAAGTCGTTTAGGAACTCCTGTATGTCATGTCAGACAATTCGCTGGAGAGAAGCATATTACAGTGCAATTCATTGTACATGATTCAGATGAAAAGGTTTTGTCCCCTGATAGTATACTGAAGAAACAATCAGCCATCTTACGACTCCTTTTGTGAAAGTAATGAATGGGGAATCAGAGAGGGGGTGTTCCTTGATCTACACAACCCCGCAGACACAACAGTGATGTCAGCAACAAATAAAACTTTGCACTGTTTGGCATAGACAGACTATCAACCAAGTTTGGGGAGCGGAGAAAATAGAGATGTGTAGCCTTGATTCATTGTCACTGTAAGTACAGTCTTGTTAAAGAAGTAAATCAACTTTAAACTGGTAGTACATATAATGATATTAACAATGACACAGAAGATAAAAAAAGGGGAAAGGTGTGCAATAACAACACAATTAACGATAATAATAAAACCATTATTACATAAAATCAGTACGATACCGTACCTAGTTTGTTTGTTTTATTCAAATTTCCACTACAATAGCAAAATTTGCCATTTACACGAGAGTCAGAGCGTAGTATTGGAATTCAAATTTCTTTTGAGAATGGTCAATTTTTCTTTCACGGTCAAATCGGGAGCTGTTGGGTGTGGTCGCCTAAGTAGTGAATTGCAAATTCGGCTGTCGAGCTCAGTATGTTCATTACATTTCCATGAAAATGATCCGTACAAGGATTGACTGGACGTCAGGACATCAAATAGTCAAGTTTTTTCTTAAGGTGTTGGATAGTTGAATAATGCTGACGGTGGAATAATGTGGGCGTCTTATTTCTAAAAGTTGAAAGAGTGGCCTCAAATTTTAAAATAATTGCGTATCCAGTTTGTCATGACTGTAATGGTCCATGAACCAAATCCAAATTCAAAAGAGTGTCCAGAAATTGAAGGCAAAGTCCAGCAGAAACACAGTTTGCAGGTTAAGAATCTGTTGAACCAGACGAATTTATTAGTGGTTGTCCCTAAGTAATCCACTTCTTCGGGTCTTCAGATCTCTTATGCTTTTGACACTGGTTTAATGTTTTCTTGTGACAGAGGAAGTTCAAAGTAATCCTTGCCATTCCTGACCTACAGCGACTGTCAGAAATTTCTGATTAAAAAAATAAAAAAATTAAAAGTTGACCGAGGAAATCAATGTAAGATGGAGAAATGTCTGGTAACGTCCAATTGGGAATTTTTCTGTGTGATTATGTCAGAGAAGTTATGGCAGAAAAAGAAGCTAGCTAGTACTGTAATTAATGTAGCTGGCTGAGATGGCAACGTTTTTTAGCCTGGCATTTACTGTGTGCCTACAATGAAGATTTCTATGTGAGCAGTATTTAATGGAGGAATATGTTTTGGTTTCATACTGAACCCTGCAAATCTAAACATTTTTCTCACTTTTTTTTTTCAGTTTGTTGTATGTGTCCTTTGTATGTGAATGTTTTGTCCATTGTCACTCCCAACACCACCTCTGATGTTTGACATACTCTGAGGTGTGGTAATCTCATGTGATGTCTTGTCCTTTCTTTATGTTCAAATCAGTTAGATCTATGTCTGGATCGGGTTAATCTGTATTCCCAATTGAGCATGCCTGCAAAGTGTTGTGTTTCCTTTTGAAGTATATTATTATGAGGGAGGGTACGGGGCGCTCGTGTGTCTGCAGTTTTTGCTGTCGGTGAGATCCGACTACATGTGTCAGTGGCTATTAGTCGGCTTAATGGAGTACGTGTGTGTCTGCACGGAGCCTGGCCATGTGGAGACTCTTGTGTTGAGCAAGACGGACGACAGAATGCCCCACTCAGATGTTTCGTTTATTTGTGTACCATTGTAAATGACTTACCCTCTGATGTGGAGGAATGTGTCCTTATTAATAAGAAAAAAAAATAGACAATGTATTGGTTTCACTTGAATTGGCACTTATCCCATGCTTCAGCATTACTTCTCAGGACTTTTTTTTTTTGTTTTTTCAATCTCCGTTGCTGAAATTTCACCGACCCCACAGGGTGTCCCACCAGTGTTGTCAGGTTTGTCGAATGTGGGATGAAATCCGAACGTTTTTTTAGGGGAATAACATATGACACAAAGTTATGGGGGCAAAGTAATTTTAAAAGGTTTAGGATCAATTATCCCTTTTGGGGGGGGGGGGGTTCTGTTAAACCCCGTCTCTCAAAACCGCACACAGGTCACAGCAGCCAAGCGGAGAAACTGCACATTTATTTGTCGGGAGCGACGGCTGCTGAATTGGGGGCTTAGTTGATTATGTTGTCTCATTTTCTCTGTTAATCTGTGTACAGAATGTTTTTATATGACTAAAATGTCTCAGTGAGATCAGTATGAATCGCTTGACCAAATTTGACTGTATTACAGGTTTGGCAAAGAGGGGTCACATTTCTGTGTTGTTTTGTAGTACTGTCGTCATTTTGTTTCCAAGCTTTGGAGGAAGTGCATAATGCCATTTTAGATGTTGCTGCAGGATACTAACCTGCTGCTGTTGTTGCTGTTGTTTATCTAAAAGAAACTTGAAAGCATTACACATCAGCTTTGTTTTGAGAGAGATAAGATTTATTTGAGTGGAGAGTTACATGACACATAAATACAGTAAACTGGTACTTTTCGCCATATCAACAAATTGACTACTTTAGGAATCTTCACCTTGAGTTTTTCGCTATTGTATTCGTCATAGTCCTTTTTTTTTTTTTTTTTAGAAGTAAGCGTTCTTCTTCCTAATGCTGGTCCATCAATGGGACTGTAGCAAGCCACAATTACACTACTATCGTGTGAATAATTTGAAAATTATTCTAACACATTTCGCGCAAGCTGACCTTGGTCGTCCCTCCAGAACACGTATAAGTACCAATTAATTTAAAGACAAATTTCCTACTTGTATTTTGCATTCTCTACACAATGAGCATTTTCAGAATACGTACGAGGTTCGAATGTAAGAACTATTACAAACTGTTTGCAGATACTTGGTTTTAGTTAGATAAATGGATATTTTAGCCAAGAGTGTCACACGTGAGTAGTTTGGGAAAATTCGCTTTGCATCTGTGATTTTTGTTTGTTTGCCGCCATCTCCGCTGTCTCGAGCTACAAGCCTGGGCCTTAACGATTTTGCCAATGAAATAAAAGCACAACGAAAAACGCCTGTACACTTTTCATTATGCACTCCTCCCCCCTCCTCCCCCCCCCACCCCACCTCACCTCCTCAATATACGTTCTTACTTTTTTATTGAAAAAAAGGTGGGGGGGGGGAGGGGGAGGGGGGGCTGTTTAATCTCTAAGACCAGGAAAAACAATTTTCTGAAGGTGTTTATTGTGAAATGTCGGTTGGTTTTTTTTTTTTTTTTCTAATACCTCACACCTGGAGACATAAATATTCGACTTCATGCAGAGAGAACAAAATGAACCGTCCTGTATAAAATCACATGCCAGGGTCATTTCAAAACTGTTTTCCCTGCCGTGGTGAAAAATATCTCATAGACTCGTCGATTCCCCCCTCCCTCAGGGGTGAGACAGATCTAGTACCGGCTTGTTTCAGACACAAAACATCTTCTTTTGTCCTTGCCGTCAGAGATAATATCACATTGATGTTTACATTGACTTGTGGTTTGCTTCTGAAACCAAGGAAAACTTTAAAGTCATCTTTTCGAGATGAGGGCCGAAAACAGATGGAAGCGATTTCAAATAGCGAAAAAAAGCACCAGTTGACCTGAACAAATAATTTTGCGTTTGGCTTTATGTGCCATCCCTGTCCGAAAGTTCATGCTGATGGTGGTCAGCATTGATCTGTGTTGATGGTTTTGTACCACAAGGTGGGGGTACATTGACGACGTGGTCGCAGTAGAGGTTGACAGCATCCCACACAGTGCCTGGTGGAGGGAGACAGAGGAGAAAATGTCATTGTTCTGTGAAAGAACTAGTTTTCTGATTGATACTAAATGAAATGCATTGCGGTCAAGATAATGATTATCTTGTCAAAAATAGAATATTGTGAAACTGTAGTGAATGTTTGTTGGTTTTTGTAAATACCGGTGATTTTTTTTTTTCTGTGATGTAAATGTTGAAGGATCAAAATTAAACATAACTCAGCACAACTGACATGATGAAAAACGTGTAAGTAATGTAGTTACAATAATTGCAAGAATTCATTGTCCCTCTGATAAATCTGCACAAGATGGATTAACACAAGTGCAGACCACAAGTATGTTCGTTTGTTTTTGTAATACCATCTTGTTTTTATATTAATTAATGATGGACCAGGTCATGCCTATTTCAGGATTGAAAAACAAAGATACCACCCAATACCCAATGATGGGATTATAACATAAAATTGTCATATTTAATAATTTCGGAAGTTTTAAAATACATCTATCTACATTTACCTACTCTGTCATGTTACAGAAAAAGAAGGCTTACACTATTCTAGGTCAGGGGGTCTTCTTATCTTTCTAATGGAATGAAACGTGCGGTGTCTGTCTGCTTGGGTTAAAGTTCCCACGAAAAACAGAGCTGGATTTTAACTTTTTGAAGCCTTACATTTCTGAGGTCTCTGGTTAAAATGTGACACCAGGTGATCTGTCAAAGGTGAGAAGCAAAACAAGACTTGGGATCGCCACATTCCCACATACATCGCCTAAAATATTCCTAGATGCTTTTCAATTTTTTAATAACAATACATTCACAATGGAAAATACAATATTCTCAAATGTCTGCATTATTTTGCTAATTACAAAAATCATTTAGCTCACTTCGTCTCCCTCACAGATTAAAATAGGCCATGGAAACAATACTTAAAGTTTAAAATAGAGCGTGGAAACAAAGCTAAAAGCTAAAAGATAATGTTACTTAAAAGCAGTTGCATTTCGTGGTTTCGATGATTAAACCTGCCAAACTGTTTTGAGCAAATTTTGCAAGAGGGAGACAAAAAAACTATTCAAAATGAACCATGCGTGGTGAAAATAAACAGTTCAACCTTTTTTTTTTTTCTGCTTAGGACTTAACTGCTTTTAGGAAACATGTTTTTTTTTTTTTTCTTCTAAAACAAACATTTCAGGCAATATTTCAGACTTTACACATTCTGTCATGTCTCATTTTCGATGATAAAATAGGCTAACTTGGGTTAGCTGCCTGCAAATTACGCATTCGCGCTACCATCGAAATTTACAACGTCATTAATAGCATCAAATAACTACGAGGGCTAGAGAAAAAAAAGCAAATATCTGCTTTTGAAGCTTTATATATTCGTTACGTGTTATGTAATAATAGTATCTTTATAATAGAAAAAGTGGCATTCCCAAAAATTTTTGGTGATGCGACTGCATATTAAGTAATTAGGCTTCTTTGAGCAACCCCTCATTGCCCCCTCCTCCCTCCCCACTGACGCCACTACCGTTAAGAAAACAGAAGAAATTACACCAAAATTATTATGACATGTTGCTATTACTATGACTGCCACCGTGGACTACATCGAGTTCTATGATGCTTTACTGATCGGGGTGGGGGGGGGGGGCTATCATTGATTCAGTGGTTTGCCCTGCAGTTTTGGAAAGAGATTCGGGCGGGGGGGGGGGGTCCTGGAGGTGGTTTGCTTATTATAATAAATACACAAGTTTACCTACCATAATCGAATTCAGGATATCAGAATTTGTTTTTTAAAAAAGTAAATTCTTCTTCCTTAAATCATGTGGTTGCCATGGCAACATGGCCATCTTGAATTTTGAATCCCCTGAAACTGTCAACCTCAATACAGAAAGGCTTAACCAAATTTTACTGAATTTATTGGAAATTGCTGAAGTGTCTTATTCAATGCAATAAACAAGTTCAGACTGAAAGGAACTTTCATGTCTTCTACAAATCTTATATTGTGAATCTTTGAAAATGGTATACGCCGGAATTCTACATTCTCCTGTTTTCTATCACAAAATGTATTACATTTTTTTTTAATGAAAAGGTAAAGAAATTTCATCCTATATGAATTTTATAACTTGTTTAACATGCTGATAGCCAAACTTCAGACCAATTTGTCCGTAAAGAAAGAAAGAACAGTGGGGTGTGAAGGGCGAGGGGATGGGGCTGGGCTGGCATCATGTCAACTTCTACAGACTAATGAAGAACATCTCGCCTTCCTGATAATAGAAATGTTGAACCTGTTAGAGCTCACTCAGTTATCCATAATAAAAACCATATAACATGATCAGCGCTATTCTTCGGTCACTGGTCTACGCCTTCTTGGGATCCCTTGACTGACTTTTTTTTTGCAACAGCGGGCAATGCCCAGTGACTTTCTTGGTGTGCAGCTTTCACAAACTGTGACACATTCTAGGTCGTAATGCAACGTTAACAGAAGAAAACTTGAAAGAAAAGTATTGTGCAGTCAACTGCCGCTGCCCCTCTTGACCGTGTTATGTAGGCCACGATGTCAATGTGTTAAATATGGAGAGGAATGACCTTCGCCCCAGCCAGTCAGAAGGTTCGATTTATTGCATGGTTTACAGTCGACCAATTAGTGAAGTAGGAGTAAGTTGAAGGTCAGGGATGATCGCGCAGCCTACTTTATTTTACAACAGCAGTGCCACAAGGACAGTGATATTGTATGCTGGATAAAAGAGAATGGAATGTCTCAGGCTTGTAACCTTGACCTAAATATCTCAGCAACATGTAAATAAAGGTCTCGATACCAAAATAAATATTCGCTAAAACTCGTGGTTTAGGTGGCGACACTGAGATGTTTTTTGAATCCCAACTGCATGATTTTTTTTGACTTTTTCTGGACCCCCCACGATATTATAATGCATATTTCAGGGTTATAAACATTCAAAATTGGCATAATTTTATTGCTAGTAAAATAACATTTAAAAATCAATAAACTGGTCGAAACGTACGCTACGTAGATATCAATATTGTGAAGCCTAATTTCGATCTCAAGACCCATCCCCTTACTAAGGCAAACATACCAAACGGGATTAAAGAGATATACCCAAATATTAAATACACAGATCTCCTCTTTTTCCGTATCAAAGCAGTTTTGTAAGGAGGTACAAGAAAGCAAGGAAAATGAGAGACTGTCTTACTGGCTGGGCAGTACTGTCTGCTATTGT
>OZ007583.1:2500940-2583440 GCA_963931925.1 Onchidella celtica | reverse complement strand
CTGTGTGTTCATGCATGTCTTTCGTTTTTACAATAAACTGCCAAAGAACGCTTTGCTTCACCGAGACGAAAATAGATAAATTTGAAGACGAAAATTTCAGGGTACATGGAGACCTCGTAAACACAGTCGTTTTAGTCGAGATAAAATGATAATAATACATTATTTTTTTAATCTAGCAATAGTATCTGAAACGAAAGCATTCTATTCCATTGAGCACATACACACGATGAGTTGGTGGTTAACAATCACGCAATATCTAAACGAAGGCGTGTTACCCTCGTGTCTGGGGGTTGTCCGAAAGCTATTCAGACTCGCCGATGCGCAGTTTGCGCACGGATATCTATTTTATCTTTACGAATGTAAAAAACCGACTGGGTTTATGAATGATATCATTAATGTCATGGAGGCAATCAATAGTACTTAAGAGATCAGCTTGTTTGCGCCAGTGGGGTTCATTTATGTTGCATTTCGGAGATCCTTTGAAGTTGTTTTGTTTTTTTTGTAACCTCAAAGGCCCTCGACACAGTTCTACCTCTTCCACAAGCTGATTTAAAATGGTCTAAGAAATTGTAATTATAGCGTGAGTTCACTGAGGAAAATCCTGGACAGTACAATGTTGTGCTCTGTTCTATCTATTTATAACTCTCTGAATTTTGTGGATAGCCCAATATTTTCTCGGCATCTATAGTAATTACCTTTTTTGAAGGGGATTAATTTCGGTCTGAAGTTATGCCTTACTGTCTTTAACCTGCCGTGGCTCAGGACTGTTATTTGTGACAATAATATAACTTACCGCTTTTTCATCCAGAATACAACTGTTGAGTTTGTTGAGCCGGTCAGTTCCTTTCAGTTCAATGTCTCTACCTTAGATCTTCATTGCTAGTGGGAGGTTTTGATTATACATTTTTGTTTTAAAGGTTACATTGCTGGCAGACCCGTCACTTCAAACAAGTTATCCAATTATGCTCAAAAATGTATGTCTCATACAGGGCAATGGGCTGAGAATGTTTCATTTTTGTTAAATTTATCTTTTTGATGCATTGTCTGCACTTTTTTTTTGGTTTTCTATTGATGGACATTAGGAAATAATTATACAATTATTAGTGTTGTTTTCGTTAAAATATAAAAATGTATCCGCATGTCAAACGTTAGATGGCAACATTTCGTTTCATGAAGTTCATGTGAAATTAAGAAATAAAGAGTTTGTACACACATCCTGTTAACACAATAATCACAATGCAGTTTATAGTCAAAAGTAACTTCCTCCGCCTTTGCTGTTCGTTTAAACAAGGCCGGATGTCTCGGGGTCAGAGCATCCGTTTGAGAGGAAGTTATCGGCAAGGGAAATGTCAAAAACTGGTCAAGTTGTCAAATAGAGTAAACAATTTCTCGTGAACGGAAAACGGAGACCGAGACGACGTGGGAGAAATGTCAACAGTATTTCCCACGGGGGTAGACATTTTTAGCCGTCGCCGCAGAGCCGTTATCCGATACTGTCAATGTTCCCACTTCCTCTCCCGTGTTTTTCTTTCTTTGTGAGATGAAGCATTTAACTTCTTTGGCGACATCCGCAAAATACGTAGGTTCGAAGTGTGTGTGTGGGGGGAGGGGGGAAGGGAGGAGGATGTAACTCCCCATCCGGGCATGAAAAGTGTAGACGAGGGGAGGGAGGGGGCTCCGGGAACATTCGGACTCTCTTCAACTGAGATAATGAATTAAAAATGATGGATTTATTTAGGTACGTCCTTGAACAAAATAGTTTACAGGATTAGAAAAAATAATAACAACAACAACAAAAAACAAGAGAGGTTGCGTTTCTGATGAAATAGTGGAATACTGTAACCTTTAAATACACATGTGTCAAGATTTAGTGTGGACATTCAATATTTTAATAGCTTATTAATATGATGATTGTAGTACAACTTGAAGCCAAACGTATGGAAAGTGTACAGTGAGAAATGGAGAGGAGTGTGGAATAGAGGAGTGGAAATTAGAAATGGCCACAATCAAGCACACATGTATGGATGGGTGACCTCTATGGTAATGGATTAAGCAGTCTGAAGGAAAGTACTCCAGAAACTATCCAGCATCATTGACCACGGGAGTGCCTTTCTATATCAGAGTAATGACGCTTGTTCCCAACCCCATCTGTATCCACAGTGCCCAAGAAGATCAGTACCACCGTTTCTGGCATTAGCTTTTATTGATGTCGATTTTCTTCTGTGACTCCTTAAATAAAAATAAGCAGAAACTTAAGGGAAGACAGAGTACTGGGAAAATTAATTAGAGATCCGGACATTCAGGACAGCCTGGGTGGTACAGAGCTAAACCGACTGACTGGCCTAAACCATTTATAATGCGCGTTCTCGTGTTATGAAAGTCCAGACTGTTTCATGGCTGTTGACGTAACTGTGGGAGGTCAGAGGTCATGAATACACATTTCCGGAATGGGCGACACTCCGGCACTGCACTGTGGCGACGACGTGTCTGCTCCAGTTATAATTGTCCTGCGATGATACAAAGGCAAATTTCCCAAAATGGGATTTAAGAAGTATACAAATACAAATGAAGGGTTGCATGACAAAACGCCGTATATCCAAAAACTGCAAAACAGAGAAAAATGAGGTTTTTCAAAAGCCACTTTACACCTCAAAGTTGGACATTTCATTGTAATAACATCTGAAATAGCCATGAAGGACATTTTAAAACTGTAATATATGAAAATATAACTGAATGCTACTAGGATCTAGAGCATTGTCTTTTATAGTCCAGGTCAAACCTTTTTCACAAAATGCATTATCTCCTTCAAAAATCAATCTGCGTAAAATACAATTGAGTCTGAATAAACGTAACGTCTGAGAAAAATAATAAAAGGTGTAATTAAGGAAAATGAAATGACAAAATGTACTAAACAATTAGCATTGGGTACATTATGAGGCTTTCTGATTCACTGGTTGAGAGGTAAAACGCTTGTCCCAGACCTTGGCTTTGGATCGATTCTGTCTTTTTTTTTTTTTCTTTGCATTAACCAAACATACAACATGATTCACATTTCATTCACTCATAGATCATGCACATATCACTCACTCAAACAAAATATGATCCATACACACAATAGGATTCTCACTTCATGCACTCATATAGGCATATTATGAAGACATTGTGAAGACCTCATTCACGAAAAGAATCTAGATTTACTGTTTATCGTTGAAACATGGTTAGTGAAAGAGCGTGATGCTATTATTGAAGATGAACTGACACCTCCTAATTTCAAAATTAAATCTTTTCCTCGGAAAAATCGTCTTGGAGGCGGGATCGCTGTAATTTTCAGAAAATCACTTGAACCAAAAATTGTTATTAAACCGGAAACTAGCTACCAACCTGAAACATTTGAGATTATGGAGCTATCATTAGATCTTGGCACCAAAGTCTTTCATTTTGTCTGCATTTATCGAGCGTCAGGCAGTAAAACCAATTTTCTGAGTGAACTTGAAGTTCTCCTACCACGCTTAACCTGCGAGAAAGGATACCCTGTTCTTTTGGGTGATCTTAATTTTCATTTTGATTCTGAAACATCATCTGAAGTAAAACGACTTAAAGAGCTTATCGACCAATGCAACATGTCTCAGATAATCAAATGTCCAACTCATCGAGCTGGTCACATCTTAGATTTAGTGATCATCAAACAAACCTTGAGCACCTTCACCAACACCGCCGTCCTAGAAAAACTCATTTCGGATCATAAAACCATCGTACTCGATATTGATTTCGCAAAGCCAAATATCATCAAAAAAGTTGTGTCGTCCAGAGACATAAAAGTTATCGACATCAATGCCTTCAAGACGGAAATGGCCAATGCTCTCGAGAACTTTGAAGGCGACATCACATCTTATAATAACATCCAGCAAGATCTACTACAGCGACATGCACCTATCAAGACCAGGTCAATCTCCAACAGACCGTTCGCTCCATGGTACACCCTAGATGTCAAAGCAGCCAAAGCAGAATGTCGCAAAGCAGAAAGGAAATGGTTAAAGACAGGTCTTACAGTCCACAAGGACATTTTCAAACACCAGAAGAACAAATGGAAATGTGTTATTAAACTTGCAAAAAAAGACTTCTATGTCACTAAACTTCAAAATTCTACATCTTGTAAGGAACTTTTTAGTATTTGTGATGAACTCACAGGGAAAAGAAAGGAAACACCTCTACCCACAATTTACGAGAACAATTTGTTGCCCAATGTTTTTGCTGATTATTTTGATAAAAAAGTTACAACTATCCGAGAAAATCTTGACAGTTTTGATGCCATTGATCATTTTGATGAGTTTCAGGGAAATCCTATAGACACTTTTGGTGTTGTGTCGAATGAATCTGTAAAATCTATCATCATGGCATCGCCATCAAAATGTTGTGACCTCGATCCTATTCCTACATTTTTGGTTAGCTCTTGTATTGATGAACTGGTTCCCACTATTACAAAAATAATAAACAACTCTATTTTAAGTGGGTCTGTCCCTGATTATTTTAAAACAGCCTGGGTAACACCACTTTTGAAAAAAACGACTCTTGACCAAAACATGTTGAAAAATTATAGACCCGTCTCAAACCTTCCTTTTCTTTCAAAAATCCTTGAAAAGGTGATATTACAACAACTAATGTGTCATTTGAGAAATAATGACCTGTTGGAACCATTTCAATCTGCTTACACAAGTAACCACAGTACTGAAACTGCACTATTAAGAATCATGAATGACATATTAGTAAAGGCAGATTCTGGAAATATTACTCTGCTAAATTTGTTGGATCTATCAGCAGCGTTCGACACCATCGATCACGAAATCCTGCTCAGAAGGCTAGAAACATCGTTTGGAATCAGAGGGGTCGCCCTTAAATGGGTCGAATCTTACCTGTCAAATCGCCACCAATTTGTTGTAACCAACAAAATAAGATCTTTTTCCTATGCGCTTCAGTATGGCGTACCACAAGGCTCAGTGCTTGGTCCTATTTTGTTTACTATCTATACTATTCCACTTGTACATGAAATAAAGAAATTTAATTTACAATATCATTTCTATGCTGATGATACCCAGCTCTACAGTTCTGCCTTGCCATGCGATGTTGACAGCCTTCTGCAGCAGGCTGGAAACTGTATAACAGAAATTAAAAGCTGGATGAACCAAAACAAACTGGCACTAAATGAGGATAAAACTGAGGTTATTTTATTAGGCCGTGAGCGGGTTCTGCAAGAAGTGGACAAAACTGAGATGATAATTGGCACTAATTCAATAGAAATTTCAAAAAAAGTAAAAAACCTAGGGGTTTACATTGATTCAAATCTTTCTATGTCATCTCAGGTTAGTCACCTCATTCGTATTCTATACATGGAAATCTGGAAAATTGGTAAAATCAGACATCTTATTTCAACTGAAACTGCGGCTGTTTTAGTAAATTCTTTTGTACTTTCAAAGCTTGACTATTGCAACTCCCTTTTGGCTGGAATTTCACAAAAAAATATTAGAAAACTCCAAATTGCTCAAAACAATGCAGCGAGACTTGTTTTGAAGAAACAGAAAAGAGATTCAGCACTGCCACTTCTGCAGAGTTTGCACTGGCTGCCAGTCGAGAAAAGAATAATGTACAAATTGTCATCCATTTGTCACAAATGTGTCAATAATACTGCTCCATCGTACATAGTTGATTTAACTGATTACTATGTTCCATCTCGTCAACTAAGATCATCATCTGACACTACAAAATTGAAAGTACCTAAAATGAATCTGTCCACTGTAGGAGAAAAGTCCTTTTCATTTCTTGGCCCTACCATCTGGAACACTCTTCCAAAGACAACCAGGGAAATTAATGACATTCGTTCTTTCAAACGCCATCTGAAGACCCATTTCTTTCAGACAAACTAGGCTAGGTGTTTTTCGGCAGCAACAATAGTAAATATTTTTGAATTTCTTTTGTGTATGCGTGTGTGTGTGTGTGTGTAAGAGTTTGTTAAAGCGCCCAGAGCTTGTCATCGACGGGGTTGGGCGCTATATAAATGCAATATATTATTATTATTATTATTATTCGCTCAAACAAAACACGGTTCATACATAATACGTACGACAGGATTCTCACTTCATGCACTCAAAGACATATCATTCACTCAACCAAAACATCACAATTACGTACAATAGGATTCTCACTTCATTCATTTTTACTGTCATTCTCATCATCAGCATCAGCTGCATTATTTCGCTGCTTTCGTTGACAACAGGAAATACAAAGTGGAGGTGTGTCTGGACGTTTACGATTTCGCGATGGCTGATTGACTGTCAGCGGCTTTTCCGGCTTATAACGCGTTCTGCCAAAAAATAGATCTGGCGGATAATGCATTCTGTGAAATAAACTTACGTTGGGCTCTAGAAAGAATGGATGCAACGCCTTTTGTGAAAAAAAATTACGCGTACATTTTCATGGTACTCAGCTCTATCGTTTAGGGCACAAAACGCATTTTTTTTTCAATTTGGCGCTTAATGCGTTTTGTCATGTAACCCTTCAAATACAAATACACCAGCAAGGCGAGAGGTGAGACATATGGACGATAGCTTGCTAGAGATCAGCAGGGTTTGCATGGACGGCACAGAGGCGCCTTTTGATGAGAGTAAATGTCATTGTACTGCACTTGGCGGGAAATGATAGGCACAATCATCTCTTGAAGCCAAACCTGGTAAGTGTCCAACGGGAGCCTTTTGACCGTTCAACGACAAATAAAATTTAATTGAAAATTTGTAGATGAGAATAACGATAATTATGACGTGAATAGAGAACACATAATTTTTGACTCCGAGAGATGTCAAGACTTCACAGAGGCCTGCCCACCCTTGGAACATAACGGTTGTCCAAGTGTTAGATGACAATAATGTGGTTAAAAACTGAATCAATGCAAATGTCCAGTTTTCTGCTGAGCGGCGCCTCCCATACGTTTGGAATCTTTTCATCCACATCGCCTCCCGTTGACACTTGTGACAAAATACACCCAAGACTGTCTAGGGGTAATTAATTATTAACTCCTGTTGTCTCCAAGTGGTAGAGCAAGTTTACGGAACAAATTGCAGACAGGCTCCCGATGAAAATATAGTCACTGATGAACATAAAATTATTGGAAAATACTTACTACAAAAATCATATCTGGCACACCGGGATGCTGCTGTAACGAAATATTTGATCCTCCTTAGTAGACAATCTGCGAACCAAATACTTCATACACCCCCCCCACACACACACACACTCTCTCTCACACACACTCATAAATACACACTGAATTGCTCGTGCCTTCACACATACACACACAATAAAACACACAGACATACTCGAGAATTGCAAGTGAATATTACATTAAAACCCACCCACAAACATACATGTACATAATACGAAAAGAAGGAATGATCAAAAGAAATTAAATGTAAACCTGACACAACTCCTGCAATGCAAATACTCGTAAATATAATCATAACAATATTTAGATCAGAACAAGTGAGGAAGAAGAAAGGAAGAGAAAAAGAAGGGGAAAGATAGAAAAATAGAAAAAAAAAAGAAAAAACAAAAAAATAATAATCCTAACAAAAGGACTGATAATGCTGAATGTCTTATCTTCAATTTGTTTCACTATGAGTGACGAACTAACAAAGGTCTCTAACATTCCTGGTGACCAGGCATGTGTCAAGTACAACGTAAACCAAGCTTAAAAAAACAACATGCCAAGTCCCACAGCCTCAAAAGGAGAACGGAGAACAATGAAATGAATGTATTGTGTCAAATCCGTGAATAAAAAAAACTGTTCATGTTAAATACCTAATTTGTTAGCATTGTTCTTGATGTTGTGTTTGTCCTTGTTGTGCTGTTGCTGTTGTCATTATCGTTGTCCTGCCTATGCCGTCAGTAGTCTTATTGGAATGATTTTCCTTTGCCGTTCCGATTGGTCTTATTTCTCTCTAGACTTGGTTTTAATCTTTTATCAGTATTCAAGTATCTATTCTAAGGGGAACGTCTACTATGAAGACAAAGGTCCGTAGTATATGGTCCCGAGAGGGAGGGGGGGGGGGATTGTAAAACAAAAGTAAGCCAAATTATTGGTCAAGCATACAGGACACCCACCACTGGCCCAATCATTTTACTAATTAGACCTTTTCCTCACCTCAGCAAAATCTCTTACCACACGGTGTAGTGCTTGGTGGTAATTACAATAAATGGAAGGTGCAGTAATAACTTCAATCTAAAGTGCTCTCAATCTTAGACGTTTTGTCTTACCCAGATACATGCTACTTTTATCTAGACTGCGCAGGGCATGTAGGCGCAGTGGTGTCACGCATGGAGGGCTTAGCGGCAACTACATAATTATCGCTCCAGATCACCGGCGGTGCGACATGCGGGCGGACCCAATAAGAGGTTATTGTGCAAGTTACGCCTAGTGCAAGCTAACAACGTCAGGAGAATTTCAACTATGCATACTGGCGGGACGCATCTGAGAGAAGTAATTTAAAAATATAATAATTATATTTAACCAGCTGAGTACCCGTTCGATGAACAGGTTTGTGTAGTTTTTTGGTAAAAACTTAAGACGCCTGTGAACTAAGAAAGGCATTAATGCTGCATAGATAGGTTATAAGAAGAGATGCAACAACAAAGGACACCACTTCAGGCCGAAAGGAATACGAACAAAAGCGAAGGGTCATCCCCAAAACTCAGCGATAGGCCAGTACACGGTATGCAGTGGTGCGCACCGAAAATTTTCAGGAGGCGATGATGTCATAGGCCCATAAATGCGCACTCGCAGCTTCAATGAAACCTTAAAATGGCGAACCATGACTCGAAATAGATCTAAATGATACCGACACTGTCGCGAATGTGGTTTATAGCAAACGACTGCAATTCAAGAGGAAAACACACACTCGACGAACACACTAAACTTTCCTACTGGAATTAATTAAACAACTCAAATGAAATAGTTTTGTCAGCCCTGTAGGGCCACAATAATGTATTGAGTTAGCTAAATAAAGATAACATATATATATGAAATGACTATCAGGGTAACTGCAAAATAAGAATACAATTTTAGAATGGACTAAAAAGGTCCTAGTACTGGATCAAATATAACTAATGACTCATAGGATATTTAATACAAATTATAGTCTTCGCTGTCTCAGCACACGCCACATCAATTGCAACGGCTCAAGTCATATATTATAGTACTGGCACTACCTGGCTGTGACTCTAGGAGTAGACTCCCATACTGCTGGTAACATCTGAATTCTGACATACAATTACAATGCATACCATTTTTCCCTGGCTATCAAGAACCAGGGAATATCAACAAAGGCGTTGGATGGTGGACAAAGTCCGGGTAGCTATTAGCTGGAGCTCGTCATTTCTAGGCTCCTCATATAGATGGACTGCTCTATGGCGTCTCTGTTTCGATCTGGCTCGAAAATTAGCCGACCACTCCGCAGTGGATACGTTTCTGCATGTGATAATGGACATAGGTATGGGCTGACTTTTATAATGTCTAGCCACCTGCAACTACCGTCCAAATCCCTAGATTTGATTGGTGCAGCCATGCGAGCTCATCTCGCAGTATTAATACATTCTATGTATGAGTCGGTTACGGCCTTGCACTAAGACGAACAAGGTCGTCTTCTAAATAGGTTAATAAAAATTAAATCCAAAAATCTTATTAAATTGACTCAGCACGAAAATTTAACAACTCGTGCTTTCACGAACCACTGAATGTCAACAGTCAATTACAACCACCTCACACCCTCTAACAATGCTATTAAATCACGAACTGGAGCTGCTCTGCCATCCCTGGTTTACCTACACATATTCCTTTTTAACCATCTACAGTTTTTGTCGAAAAAACATTACTCAAAACATGTTGCTCACGAGAACAGCTCAAGGACACTTCACTATGACTAGATTTTAAAAAATTCTGAATTCAACCCATGGCCTATCACGGCATTTATGATCCTAATCCTGCTCTTGACACATCCCCCACCCCAGTGAAAACTTAGGGTTTGAACGACATAACTGTCTACTAAAGTGTCTAAGTAATAGTACTTTTGAAAGGGCTATATAGTCAAAAAATACAGCGTTAACTGAAAGTCAAACAAATATCTAAGAACGTGCATTGTTGATGGACAATAGCATATGTATATTTATATGCGACGTTCTGTAATAATATATAATTATTGTAGCACTTAAGAATTAAAGTGATAAACTTCTCTCACACAGACATACTGTAAAGACTGAAATATTGAGCATCTAGCTCATCGCTTCACTGAGCATAATACATTCATGGAACATGAACAAACAATAGATAATTAACTAAAGTAATGGTGTATCCTGGCAGCAGTAAGTCTGGTCGCTCGGCTTGCCATTTTCTCATCTCATTGACCCGCAGACAAAGGCGTCAAGGTTGTCTTGAACTCAGGTCATCGTCAGGATGGACGCTAGTGGAAAAAGGAATCACATGGACATTTTGAGAAAGAATGTCCATAATTGATAGGACAATATTATGTGAAACCATCCACGGTCTCCGAAAAAGGTGAAAACTGCTCAACCTCAATGTTTAACAGACTATATATAAGGCTACTAAAGTAAACGGGACAATACATCAGCTTGTAAATTATCCTCCCCAGGTATAGCCCGAATAGTAAATTTGTATTCCTGGAGCGCAAGGCTCCATCTGGTTAGTCGAGCATTCTTGGCTCTGTTCGACTTAAGGAACAGTAATGATCGATGATCCGTTTCAATTATAAATTCGGACATTAATAAGTATCGAGAAAATGCGTCTACCGCGTAAACAATTGCGAGGCAGTCTCGTTCGATAATCGCATAGCGCGTCTCTCGATCAAGTAATTTCCGGCTTGCATATAAGCACGGTCGCAAGGAACCGTCACAATAAATTCTGAATAGTCTGAAGGGTATCAGCGCACTGAGGCGACCAGACGACTTTATTTGGAAAATTCTTCCACGTTAGATCAGATAACGGGGCTGAAAGAGTGGAAAAGTTTGGTATAAATTTCCTGTAATAATTCAAAAGTCCCAACAAGCTACGGACTTGCTTTTTAGTTTTACGGGGTTGCAGTTTCAAAATAGTGGATATCTTACGATCATCTGGAGTCTGAACCCCGTGGCTTATGGTATGACCCAAAAAGTTTATATGGTGATATCCCAGGAACACTTTACTGGGTCTCGCGGTAAGGCCAGCTCGGCGAAGAGCGGCAAAAACTTCACGAAGGGCCATTAAGTGGCCAGCCCAATCAGCCTGAAAAATACATATGTCATCGAAATATGATAGAACGCAGCGCAATTCATTTAGTAAGATGTTCATCATGCGCGCGAAAGTGGCTGGTGCAGTAACCAGTCCAAAAGGCATATATTTCCATTGCATTAAACCCAAAGGGGTTTGAAAAGCTGTTTATTGTTTACTTCCTTCTTCGAGAGGAATCTGCCAATATCCTTTGGATAAGTCTATTTTAGAGAAGATACTTGCATTGGATAACCGCGCGAATAAGTCCTCCTGATTGGGAATGGGTTCCGCATCATAGATGGTTATAGCATTGAGCTTTCTATAGTCAATACAAAAACGCACGGTATCGTCTTTCTTCTTGACCAGGACAATCGGCTAGCAATACGGACTTGTTGATCGCTCTATCACGCCTAGCCGTAACATTGGACGTACTTCTGTGATTATCGTTTCGTGAGCGTGCAGCGGGCGCGGGTACGCTTTAACAAACACCGGTACGTCTGTCTGAAGTCGTATTACATGTTGGACTAAAGAAGTACAACCCGGCAAATCAGTGAACACCGTGGCAAATTCTTGGAGCAGGTGTATAAGATCCTGTTTCTGCGACGGCGCAAGCTCATCATTGATATTAACATGGTTTATACTCTCGGTGGCCTGTAATATGGGCAACGATTTGTCGATACTCAAAGTGTCCTCGTCGTCGGCAGTAACTAAAGCCGCGTTGGCCCTTGGGACGACATGAACGGAGTTGTTACGACGATCATCGCTAGGCAGGTACTTTTTAAGCATACTAATATGGAATATTTTCCTCTGCCCGCGAATATCTATCAAATAATTGACTCTGGAGAGTCTCTTATGGACTCTGTATGGTCCCTTCCAAGTTAGAAGGAGTTTGTTTTGCGTTTGCGGCAAAAGAACAAGTGTCAGATCTCCGACTGACAAGGCGCGCATTTGGGCGCCCTGATCGCGGTAAAATTTTGAAGAACTCGCTCTAGCGCATGCAAATTGCAGAGCGGTTTTGCATGCATTAATAATTCGTTGTCGGAGATCGACAACATATTGATACACGGATCGCGTATCATCATCGGCGGTTTCAGAACCGGCGAACAATTGACTAAGTATGGCCATCGGGCCACGTGGTTTACGTCCGTATAATAACTCGAATGGGGAGAAACCTGTGTATGCGTTCGGGAGTTCCCTACAGGCGAAGAGAATAGCGGGGATCTGACGGTCCCAGTCTCCAGGTTTGTCGGCGGAAACGCGTGCTAGCATAGACTTCATGCTCACATTCCACCGCTCGTAACAACCATTTGATTGCGGGTGATAGGTGGAGGTCAATTTCTGTTTAATTCCCGCTAATTCTAGCACCTTTTTATATAGATCAGATGTGAATTGTGGTCCTCTGTCTGAAAGAATCTCGGTCGGAAATCCGACTCGCGAGAAAATAGTAACAAGCGCCTCAGCGACATGGTCAGCCGTAATGTCTCTCAAAGGAATAGCCTCAGGCCAGCGCGTCGCGTAGTCGATTACCGAAAGGATGAATCGATGGCCTCTGTCTGATTTACTAAGAGGACCTACTATGTCAACTGCGACACGCTCGAATGGTGTTGAGACTGGAGGCATCTCCTGAAGGGGTGCGCGTGATGCTTTACCTTTAGGTGTACGTTTTTGACATACATCGCAGCGCGCCACAAAACCGTTCACGTCCGCGTATACACCAGGCCAGAAAAAATGAGCCAATAATCGTGATTTGGTTCTGGCTGAACCCTGATGGCCTGAAAATGATGTATCATGCGCAAGACGCAGAATGTCGCGACGGAACGACTTAGGCACCACGAGCTGTTCAATGGTCTCACGTTTATTTCGGAAATTTCTGTATAACAATTCATTTTTAATGATAAACTGAGAGGCATTTCCGTTCTGAGGCTGAACTTTCGCGAACATCGGTTTTAGTGATGGGTCGCTTTGTTGTTCCCTATAGAAAACTTTAGGCGTTACATTAAAATCAAACGCAGGGGTTTGCAAATTACCATCCGGTGGACGCTTTGATTGTTGTCGTGTGGTGACACACGCAACGTTTTCGTTCCAAATTTTTAATTCGCCGTCAGGTGTATCGTTGACCTGTGGTAAATTACCAATAATTAGATCGGCAACCGGATTTGGTAATACGCATGCCGTTACGACACCAGTAATGAAAGGCGTGTCGATGTATACCTCCGCGAGACGGAATCGCTCGACGGAGCCCCCGAAAGTAATGGAAGTCGCCTGTTGTTCAATCAGCTGGGTCGGTCGGACCAGTGATTCCCTAACACCGATAGTGGTGCAACTTGAATCTCTTAACACAGACGCGGGTATGGCGTTAACATGACTCTCATATAAGGTTAATGACCCGTGTTGATGGAGGGCCGACATAACCGGAACGGTGCCCGTCATGGGCGACGTGAGTTCAACGGGACGGATATTCTGTGCAGCCGGAACTATGACGGTGCAAGCATTTGCAGCCTCAAATTTAACCCTATAATATTTTGACGTATGACCCGGTTTATTGCACCGATAACACCTAGTGCTGTCATATATAGTACGTCTGGGTTGCATTGGAGGTGCATTATATGAATTATTATAATATGCCCAAGGAGGTGGACATGGTGGGCTCTGATAATGGTAGCCCTCGTTAACGTCACGACGGGGTGGACCCGAATAGTTAAGAAAATGTCCCCGAGTGGGAGGTCCAGCACGGCGTGGAAAACCGCGAGCTTTATTGGGCGGCGGTTCGGAATATGCACGCGGAGGCGGCGTCTGGCGATGAACTGGTCGAGAACTTCTTGTACCCATTGGCGCAGTTCCACCGACTCCGGCATAAAATGGTTCGCTAGTTTTTGGTTTAGCCAGCGAACGATTAGGATGTGCGGACGCGTACTGTTCTACTAAGGACGTGATTTCCGCCAACGTCTTAGGTGCCCATTCCTTAATGTGGGAGATTAGTTCTGAATGGCACGCGTTATATATTTGGTCCTTCAGAACGAGCTCATAAAGCCCTTTAAAATTACCGTCGGCGACACGGGCCAGCTGAATCCAGCGGTCTAAGTAGTGCTTTAGGCGATCGACGTACGTTGAAAAGTTTTCGGACGGGTCCGGTTTACAACTCGAATCTTTGGTGAAAACTGTCCTCGGTGTGTTGAAAACGCTTAAGAAGAGCCTTTTTAAGGACGTCGTAATTTTTTGAATCCTCGATGTTGAGGCCATGGAATACCTCAAGTGCACGACCCGTTAATAAATTTGCAAGGCACGAAGTCCATTCAGTTCTTTCCCATCCGGCGGCTACCGCGTGGAGCTCGAAACGATGAATATAAGAATCGATCTGGTCGACCTTATTATAAGTTGGAAGCTTTGGTTTTGCTTTAACATTATTCGTTGGAACACTTGGAACCGCGGTCGCTTGGTTTCCTTGCAGCTCTAATTTCTTTAGGGCAATTTCGTGCTCTCGCTGAGCCGCGTTCTCGGCTCTTTCTCTGTCTTCTTTTTCTTTTTCTCGTTCTTCTTTTTCTTTTTCTCGTTCTTCTTTTTCTTTTTCTCGTTCTTCTTTTTCTTTTTCTCTTTCTCGTTCTTCTTTTTCTTTTTCTCGTTCTTCTTTTTCTTTTTCTCTTTCTCGTTCTTCTTTTTCTTTTTCTCTTTCTTCTTTTTCTTTTTCTCTTTCTCGTTCTTCTTTTTCTTTTTCTCTTTCTCGTTCTTCTTTTTCTTTTTCTCTTTCTCGTTCTTCTTTTTCTTTTTCTCGTTCTTCTTTTTCTTTTTCTCTTTCTCGTTCTTCTTTTTCTTTTTCTCGTTCTTCTTTTTCTTTTTCTCTTTCTCGTTCTTCTTTTTCTTTTTCTCGTTCTTCTTTTTCTTTTTCTCGTTCTTCTTTTTCTTTTTCTCTTTCTCGTTCTTCTTTTTCTTTTTCTCGTTCTTCTTTTTCTTTTTCTCTTTCTCGTTCTTCTTTTTCTCTTTCTCTTTCTTCTTTTTCTTTTTCTCGTTCTTCTTTTTCTTTTTCTCTTTCTTCTTTTTCTTTTTCTCTTTCTTCTTTTTCTTTTTCTCTTTCTTCTTTTTCTTTTTCTCGTTCTTCTTTTTCTTTTTCTCTTTCTTCTTTTTCTTTTTCTCTTTCTTCTTTTTCTTTTTCTCTTTCTTCTTTTTCTTTTTCTCGTTCTTCTTTTTCTTTTTCTCGTTCTTCTTTTTCTTTTTCTCTTTCTTCTTTTTCTTTTTCTCTTTCTTCTTTTTCTTTTTCTCGTTCTTCTTTTTCTTTTTCTCTTTCTTCTTTTTCTTTTTCTCTTTCTTCTTTTTCTTTTTCTCGTTCTTCTTTTTCTTTTTCTCTTTCTTCTTTTTCTTTTTCTCGTTCTTCTTTTTCTTTTTCTCTTTCTTCTTTTTCTTTTTCTCGTTCTTCTTTTTCTTTTTCTCTTTCTTCTTTTTCTTTTTCTCTTTCTTCTTTTTCTTTTTCTCTTTCTTCTTTTTCTTTTTCTCTTTCTTCTTTTTCTTTTTCTCTTTCTTCTTTTTCTTTTTCTCTTTCTTCTTTTTCTTTTTCTCTTTCTTCTTTTTCTTTTTCTCGTTCTTCTTTTTCTTTTTCTCTTTCTTCTTTTTCTTTTTCTCTTTCTTCTTTTTCTTTTTCTCGTTCTTCTTTTTCTTTTTCTCTTTCTTCTTTTTCTTTTTCTCGTTCTTCTTTTTCTTTTTGTCTTTGTTCTCTTTCTCTTTCTCGTTCTTCTTTTCCTTTTTCTCTTTCTTCTATTTCTCTTTGTCGTTCGCGTTCCGCGGCCTTCTCGGCTCTATCTGCGGCCCACTCTTCTCTAGCTAGGTCTTCTTGTAGTTTACTCTCGCACCAAGAAGCCAGCTGGTCCTCGGGTATGCCTAACAGCTTCGCTGAATTTATATAGGAAGTGTAATCGGCCATTATGATTAGTTACACTCACAATAGGTCTCTACAGGAGATCTATTAATGTTAATGGACAGGTCTCCGGATAAATTCACGCAATAACCCGTCTGACAGTGTACTATGTTATCACTGTAGTATTTACGTTAATCCGATACGCGATTACAAATTTAACTTATTCTTCCTGAGCCTTAGGTGACCAAAGTTTCGAGTTACCAATATTATATATAGATATAGTGAAAAAGGAAGAGAACAGGGCTAGCGGACATTCAAGCAACAATGAAAATTACAGCAACAACAAAGGCAAGAAAACTCTCAGTTCAATATCTATTATTAACTTTACACCAGCGGAAGAATGTGATTCTAAAGGAAAAAAACGGCAGATGGACGAAGCAAGACTGCGGTGACAGAGAGGCTAGGGCAAAAAATCAAAAGGGAAACACAAAACGGCAATTCATGATGTACAGATCCTGATGCTTGGATTCAAAAAGAAACGTTATTAACTAAAAAGAGGTTCCCGCCTCCAATCGGAACATTGCTAATTTGCTCCGGATCACATCATTTGTGCATTCCCTTCATTGAAAGAGACAGTTGCTAGTTAGAAATTAAAAATATAAAAGAAATGTTAAAAGATTTTTTTGTGTATTTCTTGTGAACAGAAAATGTTCTCTCTGTCTCTCTCTCTCTGTGTGTGTGTCTCTCTCTCTGTCTCTCTATCTCTCTGTCTCTCTCTCTCTGTGTGTGTCTCTCTCTCTGTCTCTCTCTCTCTCTGTCTCTCTCTCTCTCTGTCTCTCTATCTCTCTGTCTCTCTCTCTCTGTGTGTGTGTCTCTCTCTGTCTCTCTCTCTCTGTCTCTCTCTCTCTCTGTCTCTCTCTCTGTCTCTCTCTGTGTCTCTCCATCTTTCTCTCTGTCTCTATCTCTGTCTCTCTCTGTCTCTCTCTCTGTCTCTCTCTCTGTCTCTCTCTCTTTGTCTCTCTCTGTCTCTCTCTCTCTGTCTCTCTCTCTGTCTATCTCTGTCTCTCTCTCTGTCTCTCTCTCTTTGTCTCTCTCTGTCTCTCTCTCTGTCTATGTGTCTCTCTCTCTGTCTCTGTCTCTCTCTGTCTCTCTCTCTCTGTCTCTGTCTCTCTCTCTCTCTTTCTCTGTCTCTCTCACTCTCTGTGTCTCTCTCTCTCTGTCTCTCTCTCTCTCTCTGTCTCTCTCTCTCTGTGTCTCTCTCTCATTCTCTCTCTGTGTCTCTCTCTCTGTCTCTCTCTCTGTCTCTCTCTCTGCCTCTCTCTCTGTCTCTCTCTGTGTCTCTCCCTCTGTCTCTCTCTCTCTGTCTCTCTCTATCTCTGTCTCTCTCTCTGTGTGTCTCTCTCTCTGTCTCTCTCTCTCTCTCTCTCTGTCTCTCTCTCTCTGTTTCTCTCTCTCTCTGTCTCTCTCTATCTCTGTATCTCTCTCTGTCTCTCTCTCTTTCTCTCTCTCTCTCTGTCCCTCTCTCTGTCTCTCTCTATGTCTCTCTCTCTGTGTGTCTCTCTCTGTCTCCCTCTCTGTCTCTCTCTCTCTGTATCTCTCTCTGTCTCTCTCTCTCTGTCTCCATGTTTCTCTCTCTCTCTCTGTGTCTCTCTCTCAGTCTCTCTCTGTCTCTCTCTCTCTGTGACTCTCTCTGTCTCCCTCTCTGTCTCTCTCTGTCTCTCTCTCTGTCTCTCTCTCTCTGTCTCTCTCTCTCTCTGTCTCTGTGTGTCTCTCTCTCTGTGTCTCTCTCTAAGTCTCTCTCTGTCTGTCTCTCTCTCTGTGTGTGTCTCTCTCTCTCTCTGTATCTCTCTCTCTGTTTCTCTCTCTGTTTCTCTCTCTGTCTCTCTCTCTCTCTCTCTCTGTGTCTCTCTCTCTCTCTCTGTCTCTGTCTGTGTTTCTCTCTCTGTCTCTCTCTCTCTGTCACTCTCTCTCTCTGTCTCTCTCTCTCTATCACTCTCTCTCTGTCTCGCTCTCTCTCTCTGTATCTCTCTCTCTCTGTGTCTCTCTCTCTGTCTCTCTGTGTGTCTCTCTCTCTCTCTCTCTGTTTCTCTCTCTGTCTCTCTCTCTCTCTCTCTCTCTGTCTCTCTCCCCCCCTCTCTCTCTCTCTCTCTCTCTCTCTCTCTCTGTTTCTCTCTCTCTCTCTTCGATAACTTATACCTGTTGTGTATTAACGGAAAAGAAAAATATCTGAAAATGAGATCTATGTGAGAAAATAAAGAAGACATCGGTATGAAGAAAGTAGTACAAGTGACAGCTGGTCTGGCAAACCTCAGAGAGGTGAAGAAAAACAACACAACTATTAGGACACGGCGTAAAGATAGTGTAGGTGAAAGACAGGAGGAAAGCAGGGCACAGATAGATAGGATGAGTGAAAGACAAATGAATCTAGAACATGAATTATGTATTAAATGCATATTCGCACTATTTGACCAGAATCATTATTTGTTTACGTGTGATTTTATATAATTCATCTCTTTGTCTTTTTTTTCGTTTATTGTGTGAGTGTATGTGTGTGCTATGCACGTTCCAGGCACCGAGGGCCTGCCTGTTTTTAAGTTAGTAGTGTGTTGAGGGCTCCTCAAATGCTATGATATTGTTTTTTTCCATTTGGTTCTGGCAACTATCGTCTTGCACCAGGCCTGCCTTTGGCTTGGGGCCTATGGGTCTGCGGTTTGTCTTGCCATTTGGGAAACATGGCCAGGACTGATTTCACTCTCAGTGATGCGAACCAAACTGGATGGGCAGTCATTGTTGTTTTATATAATAATATAGGTCACTGGTCCTACCCGACCACAACATAGGGAACTACCAGAGGAGAAATAAGCCCAACTTGCGTGATTACAGGAATTGTGAGCACCGCCATTTTTGGATGAGACGGAACTTCATTTGACTCATTCAGTGATTCATTGACAACCGTGTTGGCTGTTATTTATCTTGCGCCCCTGATATTTGCAAACTAAGATTCATTATTAAGATGTGTGTGAGATATTCTATTTGTATTGTTGTACTGTATTTATTAATTAGTTTGCATTATCACCGAGTGCATTGTAGATATAGACTCACATTAGAATTAGGTCGAGGAACGGAAATGCTGACATCTGGCTGACACCAACATTTTTACTTTCGGTATCGTGGTTGTCGTTAGTGTGATTATTCTTTTGATAAGTCCGTCCTGAGTATAATGCGAAAGAGAATGACCAGCACGTTCTAGATGTTTTTACGGAAATGAATTACGAAATGTATTCAAGAGAAAACGTTTTAGCGTTTGCAATGTGTTACATGAAACATCGTTACGAGCCTATCTAGTTACCAACAATCGATCTTATAAGTATAATCTCATCTGCCACGCGGGCGACCTTGGTTTGATTCCCCGCTGGCGAGCATTTTCCTTCTTTCTTTCTTTCTTTCTTTCGATTCTTTTTCCTGATACATCGAGTGCTTTTGCCAAGCACTGATGAGTTATAAATCAAAATAAACACATTTCAACTCTGGACAAGAGCAGGACACGATAATGTTCTTTTAATATGGTGTCAAATGTAAAATATGCATTTTTCTCTAGCTAATTTTGAGTGTATGATTAAATTAGAAAACATTTGGTTGTTTAAGATAATGGTATGAACTTTTAGAGTTACAAATTGTCTATAACAACGTTACTGTCTCTGTGGGATGTTTACCTGAATGTTTGAACTCTTGGGTCAAAGGGTTGTCCAAAATATCAATGTGACACGACAGTTTCCGTGTACTGTGAAGATGTGTTGATGGTGACCCTGTGGCTGGGAACGACAAACATACACACGTTTACACATGTCTGACTGACGTCATCCACAGTTGTTGTTGGTTTTTTTTCATGTCACTCGCTCTCCACCTGGATGTTGATACATTTGCATACAAATTGCGTACATTCACGACTATCATTCTGTAGACAGAACATTTCCTGATTTCTGTCAGTTAATGAAAGAAAAGGAAGGTTACAGAATTGATCCCCATCTCACCTCTGGGCACAGAAGTTATTTAATCGTTTGTTTTGTTTTTTTTTAATCCTATCATGGGCAGTAACAAAGTTCACTGTACGTGTATCATACAATTACCAAGATTTATGCCCCCTAAGGCATATGTTGTTGTTGTTTTTGTGCAACAATTTGTTCATGACAAAAGTGGTCTTACAGAGAAAATGAAAAATGATCAAAGTAGAGTTTATTGTAAACAATGCATTTCTGAAAAGTACTATCATACTCTCCCTCTCTCTCTCTCTTTGACTGTCGGTCTGGATGTCTCTCTCTTTGTCTGTCTGTCTGTCTGTCTCTCCCTTTGTCTGTCTGTCTGTCTCTCTCTCCCTTTGTCTGTCTGTCTGTCTCTCTCTCCCTTTGTCTGTCTGTCAGTCTGTCTCTCTCTCCCTTTGTCTGTCTGTCTGTCTCTCTCTCCCTTTGTCTGTCTGTCTCTCTCTCTCTTTGTCTGTCTGTCTGTCACTCTCTTTGTCTGTCTGTCTGTCTCTCTCTCCCTTTGTCTGTCTGTCTGTCTCTCTCTCACTTTGTCTGTCTGTCTGTCTCTCTCTCCCTTTGTCTGTCTGTCTGTCTGTCTCTCCCTTTGTCTGTCTGTCTCTCCCTTTGTCTGTCTGTCTGTCTCTCTCTTTGTCTGTCTGTCTCTCTCTCCCTTTGTCTGTCTGTCTGTCTCTCCCTTTGTCTGTCTGTCTGTCTCTCTCTCCCTTTGTCTGTCTGTCTCTCTCTCCCTTTGTCTGTCTCTGTCTTCTGTTCCCCTCTTTCTCCTTGGCTCTCTCTCTCTCTCTCTCTCTCTCTCTTATTGTCTGTCTGTGGTCTTTTCTTTTCCTCTCTCTCTCGCTTTTGTTCTTTCTCTGGTTTTTCTCTCCCTCTTTATCTCTCTCTCTCTCTATCTCTCTCCCTCTCGTTTTCTTTCTTTCTCTGATTCTCTCTCTCTCTCTCTCCCTCTCTCTGTCTCTCTCTCTCTTTCTCCCCACTCTCTTTCTCCCCACTCTCTCCCTCTCATCTTTTCTGTTTGCTCTTTCTCTTTTCAGAAAGGGACAATCATTTTTACAATTGCCTTTAGTATTCTCTTCACTCTTACCCTACGTTTGTTTTTGGTTTTTTTGGCAACTCATATCATAATTACCTGTATATCTTCGCTTCTCTCACGTCCTGGGTTACAAAATCAAGAATGAAAGTATAAAATCCTTCCTTGCGAGGTATCCTGTCCGTAGTGACCAACCTAAAGATTTAAACGAAATCCACGCAAGAGTGCAAGAAATGCACAAACACAGATTAGTCGTTAGAAAAAAAAAATGTTGAAAACAAAAAATAAAAGAAATAGTGATGATCTTTGGGCCGAACAGCTTGAATTCCTGCAGATGCTTTAATCTTTACTGCTGAATTTCCAGCTTTTCTGTGCGAAGTGGCACTGGCTTTCGTATTTCATTTATTATGAGCTAGGTGCGAGATCAACCCAGCCATTGCTGAATTCCGAATGAGAACAAACAAGCAAATAAATATTGTCATGAATAATACGATTCAAACTCCTCGCTCATTCAGCATTGCCAGTATCCGACTGCAGGACAAGCCAGCCTGACGCATATGTTTTATATATGCAGACAAGGCCAGTTTTAGGTGCATTTGGTGGAGAATAAATTCTCATTTTCTTTACAAAGAATAAATAATCAAAATGCCCGTTGTTATTAAAGAAACCTTTTTAAAACCTGACATCGTAAGCAACATCGAGTCTGTGTACTCAGGATTATTTGGGGGGTGAAGTAGGATTGTGGTAGGGGGCGGCAGAGCTATGAAAGGAAAATGGCGGCCAACAGGCTAAGGAGGTGATTGTCTGAAACAGGCTGGGAACCACCATAGACAATAAAATATGTAAGGGAATCAATAATGTTGACATAAATAGTAAAGTAGCTGCAATTGCTGTTTATTATCCCAAGAGAGAGATCGCTGGGCAATAATTACATGACTGTACATCCATTTACTGTTTGTTTCGGCGGAAGCCACACTTGTTGAGCAATGTAGCGCAGGTTGTGATAGACGAGGGTAGATGGTTCATAAAAGAAAGATATATTAATTGAAAAGATAGAGGCTGGATCCAACAACAATGTTTTGATTTTTAACGGACCATCATGGAGGAACAGGAAGTTCCCCTCTTTATTTCGTAAAGATTCGTACAGACATGGATTCGCGGTTCATTAATAAAAATATTCGAATAAATGCTGCACGATTATTATTACAATGATTAATAACAAAAATAAAAGGAGAATTTCAGTAGGGTGAGTTTACACTCAACAACACTGGCGTATCAAACAATGGCAGACCTATAATTGTCGGCTCATCAAAGGAGCGGGTTAAACCTTCATCGTCAAAGCAAGGGGTGATTAGTCCTGGGTTATAAGGATAGATTCACAAATTTTGATGTTTATTAATTGCATAACTCGGATGAGAAAATTATTGTGTTGGGCGGGGCGAGAAGCCGCCGGCGCATCAAACGACAGTAAATAGTGCTGATTGTCGGTTCATCAAATCAAAGGAAAGGATTAAGTGTTCATTTTCAAAGCAAGAGTGGCCAGGCCTTATGACAGGGATGTGCCTACCGAGTGATTATGCTTTTAGAATTTGGCGTCTAACCTTATAATGATAATAATAATAATGACAATAGCGCCGTATCTAAAAGGAAAAAAAATGCTCTAGGCGCGTTACAGAAAGGCTTGCTCTCTCTATCTGCAACTCACCCTCTGTCTCTCTCTCTCTCTCTCTCTCTCTCTCTCTCTCTCTCTCTCTCTCTCTCTCACACACACAAATGATCTATTGCATACACTATTATGCTAGGCATGCATACGTACAGGCACGTAACATAAGCTCAGAGCGAAAAGCAGCGAAACTAAAATGAAATTGAGAAAATAATTAATGGATTGGAAATGTGACTTCAGAACTGAAGGTGTTTTGGAAAAACGGCGGTGACTACTAAAATAGTATTTTTAATAGTCTTTTTTTTTTCTTTTTCAGGGAAGGGGGGGGGGGGGGGTCCTGAAATGGAAATGAGGCTTCAAAATATTGATATCGAGATTTTGTACTTTTCGGTTAGTTTAACCATTAGGAACAGTTTTAATAACCGTATTATCACAATGTAGAATATTTATAACCCTGAAATATGCCTTATGGGGGTCAAGAAAAAGTTACAAGACTAATGCCAGGGGGCCGCAAAATTAGCCCTAAATAACATCTTAGTTGCGCCACCAAAATTATGAGTTTCAGCGAATACTTGGTATTGAGACCTGTATTTATGTGTTGCCCACATGTCTAGGTCAAGGTAACGGATACATCCAATTCCCTCCTATACAAGCAAACAGCACCACTATACTGCCATATTAACATATTAGGGTGCATGATTAATAACATTTTTACTGAAAAAAAAACTTTCACATGCGATTTCCTCGAACTTGCACTTTTGATTAGTAATTTGTGCACTAGTTTTTTGTTCCTTTGATTTATTGACCAGTTGGTATAACATTTGGCTAACGGCATGTTTGAACAATTCAAAAAATTCATAGAGAAGGATTTTTTGTTTTGTTTTGTTAAATGTATTTTTGTGTGGTAGAGAATAGGAGAAAATTGAATTCCGCTACACCATTTTCAAAAATTCACAACATAACATTAAAAATTTGTATAAGATATCAAAATTTCATACTGTGTAAAAGTGTTTAGTTGCATTGAATAAGACATAAGAGAAGTTTCAAGAAAATGCAATAAAATTTGGGAAAGCTTTCCTATACTGAAGCTGACACTTTTGTGGAACTCAGAATCCACGATATTGGTGTTTCCATGGCAACCATATGACTAACAATTTTGAAAAAAAAAAAAGTTCTACTAATTCAGACATCCTGAATTCAATTATGATAGTTAAACTATTTTGTTTATTTCTCATAATAACAAAATCTGGTTTCTTTGGGTTTCCAGTTTAGACCATAGAACTGGAGGATTGTCTTGTTATTGTGGAATCCCTGCTTAAAGTGTCTTTTTGTGTGGTTTATGTACCCCTCTCCCCCTCCCCCCCCCCCCCACACACACACTTTCCACTCCCACACCCATTCCCCCATATACACAAAAACACATTGATGTTTTCTACCATCAAAGCACCATACTGTGACGTGGTTTCTTAAATGTATATTAAAAATTTCGTACAAAGCTGACGTGTCACATACACAGTACAAGATTACACCAGACAGGAATTCAGTAGATTAATATTTATTGTTCGATTGACGGAAGCTAAAATACACACACACACAACAAAAATAATAGTAAAAAGAAAACAAAAACCATATAAATGTTGGCCTGTTGACAGAATTAGTATTATAATACATCATCATGTCTCAGCCCAGGAGTTGATCTCTCTGACGATAAACTATATAATGCGAAAACTTTAAGAAGAATAGTAAAACAGTCCTAAAAATGCCATGCGTCAATTACACAATAAAGTTCTGCAGGGTTTTCGTTTCCAGATATTGTTTAAAAAAATAAAAAAATTAAAAAAACGTTTTTTTTTCTTTTTCATATATATCAAAACGGAACAAAAGCAAAACCGAAAAAAAAGAGTGTAAAGGAATTAACCTACGTGCAATACAATTTATGTACATCTTGCATTGTATCAATGTTGGATTTTTTGAAATTGTCACTTTTTCCCGATGCACACACATGATTTAGTTGGGTACAACAATCACACTTTGCGCTGCTGTCATGAAATAGACTAATGAGAAGTGTGGCATCTGCTGGACCGTGAATGCAATGTAACGAAACCATGTGTGTGTGCTTTGTGTTTGTCCACACCTGATTCTTTATAATATGATTAAAAAAAACATTCATTAAAAATTAGGGAATAAAAATTCTCTGTATGATTTCTTCTTATATTAAAGGCAATACCCCCCCCCCCCCCCAAAAGAAAGTTTAAAAAAAAAACTATGAACAAAGACACATGAAAAAAGAAGATCAGTTAAACCAAAAAAGTGTCATGGGGGGGGGGGGGGGGAGAGATGGCGCAGTTCAGACAAGGGAAAGAATTCTAACCAACACAAGGTTAACAAAATGTGTCTTAGTCACACATACACACACACACACACGCTCAAACACCCACACCTACCCACACCCACCCAACCACACACTCACACACACACATAACTGCCAAAATTAAAATGAAACAAAAATAGTGAAACAAGACAAGAAAGCAATCATAGTGTGTGAGTGTGTATATATAAAGTACTAGCTGAGTACCTGTTGGATGAACAGGTTTGTGTAGTTCTTTTTTTTTTTTTTAACTTAAGACGCCTGTGAACTAAGAAAGGCATTAATGCTGCATAGATAGCTTATAAGAGAGATGCAACAACAAAGGACACCACCCCAGGCCGAAAGGAATAAGAACAAAAGCCGAGATGCGTAGGGTCATCATCAAAACTCAGCGATAGGACAGTACACAGTGTGCAGTGGTGCGCACAGAAAATTTTCAGGAAGTGATGATGTCATAAAAACCTACAGCATGTCAATGAGCCTAGTGAAAATTGGGGAAACAATAAATTTCCAGTAAAAAAAAAACTACACCGATTTGAGACTTCTATTAAAAACTGTGTACCCTTACATCCATTCTGATGCACCATATAAAATTTGAAGCCTGAGTGTTGAGTGGTTCAGAAGCCTTTTCCAACGAAAAATCTCAAGTCTACAAATATATATAGTATAGATACGTGTTTTTGTGTGCATTTGTATAATATGTATGTGTTACCACATAATATGCGCGCACTTGTGTCGTGTGTCCGTGTTCATCTGTATGCGTATGTGTGCGTGTGTATCTGTTGTCGGAACGCAGACGGTACAGGAAATTATCTAGCTGAAAAAATCATGGAACGATGACATCATGATTGTGTTACATGACCACATCTTGTTGATTGTGGAGAATTTTGATACTGAACGGAAGGTCAGGAGACGTCGATTTGTGCGCTGTCAGGGGTTAAGTACTATAATTGCCGTGCTGGGTCACGACTTGCAAGGAGTTGATTTTTCACGGTCTCGTTGATTATAACCAGCGTAATTTTGTCCTTGAACTGTTCTCGTGAACATTTTGTTTTTGAAACACTTTTTCGTAGAGATGGAAAGAAAGTGGGGCGAGATAGAATAAATGGATAAGTTAGGAGTGACAGTGCAATTCTCGTCCCCGTGATTTTGATGAACATTTAGCAGGGAAGAGAAGGGGTGAATAAGGATAGATAGTTTAAGACGCTTAGTCGCGTTCAGAAATTCGTACATAAAATGTAGAAAGCACGAGGGTTTAAAGATTTCAGTAATTGTTTTGACATTTTAAATTGACCTTGTCTGTTTTAGTAAAAGGCCGTGACCAACTCCCACGTAGAATATATTAATACTGCGAGATGAGCTCGCATGGATGCACCAATCAAATCTAGGGATTTGGACGGTAATTTGCAGGTGGCTGCACAGTATAAAAGTGTAGCCATACCTATGTCCATTACTCCATACAGAAAACTCCAATCTGTGCAGGCGTCGGCACGATTCTGCCTGAAGAATCCTAAGTCTGTTCGATATCATGTCTAGTCCACTATAGACATTGAGATGAAGCCATATGCTTGAATGAGATATGCCCACTGCTATTGTCCACTGTTCCCTGGTTTTCTAACACCAGGGACCAAGCGTAAGTGTTTGTCCATTGATGACTCAACAATGAACGAGGAGCTGAACATAAGTTATCCACTAGGACAGAATTGCCGCATATACTAGGAATGCTGCCCAAGAATGCAAGACAAAGATTTATATTGACTTGCAACTATTATGAATGTATAGCATACACATCTGTGAATTGGGATTGATTTGTCTGGATGAGGCTGGGAATTGCCAGCCCATCCTAGAGTAGATCTCTAGACTTAGCTACGTCAGTTTATATTGACGGGCTCGATTCATTATAAGCGGTAGGCACAAATAGCTGAGATGACATCGTCGCCAGAGCTCATATTAGTATATTGATTGATATATAGTAGGCAGACTATATCTGAGAGATAGATAATTAGTACTTAAATTGTTAGTGAGTCAGAATTATCATAATATTATAGGAATCTAGAGAAGACTTCTAGTGACATATTATTGAATTTAGATTGGATGCTGCTGATGTTGTCGTTACTATGTAATAGATCTAGACAAAATTGTTAGGGTAATTAATGTAATTAAATTTGTGGCCCTGCAGGTCTGTTTATGAAACTTATTCAGATTGTTCTTAGTGTGTGGCATGGTACGAAAGATTGAATACTAAATACCTCTCGACTTAAATGCAGTCATAATACCATCATTGAGAAGACCCTCTTCATAACAATTAGAGGGGACTTTAGTCCAGAACCCTAACACTGGAGGGCAGTATCACCCAGACCAGATTCGTAACATGCGCCTTTAGGTATTCAAAATCATTTTTGCTAGTCTGAAGTGTATTCCCATCTCTGGAGGAAGGCAAGACGTGAAATGGGGGGGGGGGGGGGTGACATATATAAACATGCATTGGGTTGTGTATGAGGCAAAGAAGAACAGAAGTCCGCATTCTAAACTTTTCGAGCCACACATCGGATTTCATAGGACTTGGGTGGACAGGCAGCTCCCCACACGTATTCCAGGGGCGGCAAATTGTTTAGATCTGCGGGGAGAAGCTGGAACTTCTGATACAGTGCTGACAAATACAAGAACAGTTCCGTCTTGGCCAAACCTTCACCGAGACATGCTCGTCTACCTAGAGAAAATGGTACCAGCTCCTCCGTTTTCACAAAATTGCCTTGATCGTCCAAAAATCTCTCAGGTCGGAAAATGTCAGGATCTCCCCAGATTTTCGGGTCCAGCAAGACTGAGTCTAGGTTTGGTATAATTTGAGCTCCCTTGGGGATGTGATACCCACAGACTGTCGTGTCCTGACTGCAAGTGTGAGGGAGGTTTAGGGGAATGACGCTTGCAATACGCTGGGTCTCCATGATCACGGCGTTGAGATACTTCAATTTGGGCTTGTCTAAGACGTTCGGCAAGCGATCTGTCCCTACTTCCTTTTTAATTTCTTGATAGATTTTCTGTTGAACCTGAGGGTAGTACAGTGAGTACAGCACACACCAGAGCATCGTCGTGCTTGTAGTTTCTGTACCCGCTGCAAACAGGTTGTCTATGACGCGAGTCAAGTTAGCCTCATCCAGTTGCAGTTTTGTCTTGGAAGTCTCGTTTTTCTTCATTTCATGGATGTAAGCAACGACAAAGTTATCCAGATTGCCTGGGTCATACTTCTGCTTCTTCTCGGCCACGATTTCCTGTACAATTTGAAATCGTTCAAGATTGATTGACACCAATGCCTTCGCCATGAAGGGATCAAAAGGTAAACTTGCTAAAAATGGCAAGAAATCCAATATGTTGATACCCGACAAGCGCTTGGAAATCTCAGACAATAAATGTATCAGTTTCAAAAACTTGGGATCATCATCCTCAAAACGCTGGCCGAATATCACGGCACAGATAACATTGGACACACTAGCGTGGGTCATCTCTCTCAAATCTTTAGGTTTCCCGTTGATTTCACCAAGTTTCTGCACAAAAATGTCTACTTCTTTACCAATTCTCTCTGCCATGATATTCTTCCCCATCCCAAAACGTCGGAGGATACTAAGTGTGGTGGTTCTTTGGGTTTTCCAGATAGTTCCAGACGATGCAACGACGCCGTCACAAAACCATGGCAGTTTTTTCATCACGTACAGATCGGAGGGCCTGTCGGAGAAATAGTCAGCCTGTATGACCAAAGCTTCTTTCACAGCTTGGTAGCCATTGAAAACCACAAGTAATTTGGAACCCATACGTAAACTGAAAGCTTGTCCCAGTTTAGCGGCCCATTGTTGGAACTGTGGTCTAGGGTTCGGCTTGACCATGTACATGTGACCCAGGATGGGTAAAGCGATCCCCGGGGATGGTGGCAGGTTCTGGTCATTGCGTGACGTCATGTACCAGGCCAATAGGAGCAGGACAATCAGGACAACCCATGAGGTCAGACTGACCGAGGTAACAATTTCGGTTATCATAGTCACACCTGCAAACAGACAGAATGACATTATAATTAGGTCCACCGCCAAATATTGATGAACATTTTGTCTAATGAAACAAAAAAAAAAACGTCTTCATTAGGTATATAATATTACAACAACACAAAAAAAAGTACACAAAATAATATACTTTCGGGACTGACCAGTCGCAATGATTTTTTGTTTTTTCTACCCACAATAACAGAGTGATAGAGCTTAATGACGAAAGGAAGGGCTTTGGAGGGCGGAGGGGGGGGGGTCTCTCTAATCCTGGGCAATGGAGAAATACATACAATCAACAAAGACTCAATATAATGCCGGTTCCCGGTTCGCCCCTCCTCCCACCCCACCTATGCACCCTAATTTATCAATCTCCCACCCCCTCCCACCCCTGTCAGAGGCACACATGTAGACTAATTCAATGATTTCCACACACGGTGTTTGACATGCGACTCTAAAGCTCACAGTTTTGGGGAGAATGGGAGAATGACCATGAAGGAGAAAAGGGGTACAAACACAGATCTAACAAGTCTGTCCTTAAGAATGATCAGGAACCATCAACTCCACGTTTTTGCTACATTCAAATAATCGTCCTGACATGCTGCCAGCCAGTTATTTTAGCTTGTCTAGTTTTTTTTCACTCCTGTCAGTGTGGAATGGAAGGTTAAGAGTTATGGGTCCTCACACTAGCGCTCGGTCGTCTACCTTGTCAGAATGATTCTTGGAAACTAAAGCAGGAACTGAACGGCGTAGGTCTATAGCATGAGTAAGTCAGACTGGATTTTAAAACAAACCATATAATTGTACACAAAGAAAATAATTATGTTCTCAGTGCCGGATTAAAGTATGGACTCTATGGGCTACAGCCCAGGGGTCTCTGCCAGCTGAGGGCCATCAGAGATTATGTGAAAGTATAAATATCAAAATTTTATAATTTTATTTTTTTTGCAGGTTTTTTTTTTGTTGTTTATTTTTAAAGGAAATTGTGTTCTTTTTACGTAAATGCTGGCAAGTACTACAAAATAGGGTAATTATGATACCATGTTGTATACGTTGAATAAAGTGACTTCAAGAATTTGAAATAGGCCCTACTTGCTTTTAATAATATTATTACCGAGGGCATCCCTGTATTTGCAGCCCAAGGGCCTTCAAAATGGTAATCAGGCCTTGCACGTTCTGCTCGGTTTCCCAGGTTTTGTGACTTCAACACGGTATAGAGTTCTATCATTCCATGATTATTACTAAAGGTTCTGTTCCAGAAGACAATAATCAAAATCAAACATATCTTACCTTTTTTTGGGTTTGTCACAAAGTTGTAATGACAGTGAACTTCCACTGGGAGAGAAACGTTTCAGAGACCGTCACAGCGCAGACGGTTGAGGGGACTTTGGCCCAGCAAAGGCTGTCGTGGGTCTATTTATTGCAGTTGTTAACTGCCACTCAAAGTTCCAGATCAAAGAACCCCCAAGCTCATTTTGCTTACTTAAGACACGATTTCAACCTGATCGTACCTGGGAGGGGGGGGGGGTGGGTAAAAATATTTTGGAGGGGGTCGGAACCCCCGATCCTGGTGAAAATAATAATAACAATGAATATAATAATATAATGACAATAATTATTACTATTACAATGCGAGTGTATGTATGCGTCTGTCTTTTATGTTTGTTTCTACCTCTCTATATTTACTTGTATTACTATAGATAGATAGATAGATAGATAGATAGATAGATAGATAGATAGATAGATAGATAGATAGATAGATAGATAGATAGATAGATAGATAGATAGATAGATAGATAGATTTCCAAATAATTTTATATATATCCCTCTCTATGTCACTTACTGTACGTGTCTGTCGTTCGCTTTCTCTCTCTCTCTCTCTCTCTCTGTGGCCCACTAGCTCTCTCCCTCTGTCTCTCTGTCTCTCTCTCCTCATTCTCTCTGTCAAACACACAGACACACACATGCACACTATGTGTATGTCACTGTATGTATATAGTAGTAAAATAATTATGAGATCTAATGAACTATTAGAGAGGTTGAGCTCCCGGATCTGAGATATTTAGTCTACCTGTGTGCCTGCTTGCCTGTCTGTCTATCTATCTATCTATCTATCTATCTATCTATCTATCTATCTATCTATCTATCTATCTATCTATCTATCTATCTAGCGATCTCTTTCTCTCTCTCTCTCTCTCTCTCTTTCTCTCTTATGTGTGTGTCTGTGTAAGTTTGTGATAGTGAGAGAGAGAGATAGATAGAGAGAGAGAGAGAGAGAGAGAAACAGAAAGAGAGAGAGAGAGACAGGAGGAAACGTAATTGCTTGTTGGGCGTTGTGTTAAGTTTGTCTGTGATGAGCGTTTGAAATGGCTGCAAAAATTCAAAATCACTAACCTAATGATATAATTTGCAGTTATATGAAGTTCAGCATTCACCTTTCTTTGATGTCCTTCTCTCTCTGTCATCAGTAACGAAATATAAACACGTTCAGTTGTCGAATACGTAGCGTGGCACGTTGTAATCTAACACACGTGAAAGCTGAAAGTTGTAATTAAGTAATTAATGTTTTCCACGGTATTATTCTCTTACTGCAGTGTTTGCCTTGAGGGAAAGGGGGGCCACATGGACGGTGTGGGAAGGATTAGATTTAGACGGAGGGCGGATCCTGAAGGCGATTTTGGTTATAAGAAACTGACAGTTTTAACAATCATAATCAAATTCAGAATGTTAGAGTTTGTTGGGTTTTTTATGTTGTTTTTTTTTTTATTATGAAAAAACAAAAAAGATACATGGTTGCAATGGAAAAGTCGCCATCCTAGATCTTGAGTTTCTCGAAAGTGTCAGCTTTAATATAGAAAGGCGTCGCCAAATTTTTCTGAATTTATTTGAAACGTCCCATAATAATATGACTGTCTCTTTTAATCCAATTAAAAAAAAAAAAAAACTTTGTACAGAATGGAACCTTGATATCTATTTCCAGATCTTATGTTATTCATTTTTTTAAAGAAGTATTTGTAGAAATTCCAATTTGCTCCCTTTTCTATCACAAAACAATTACTGAAAAAAGAAAAAAAGGAAAAGGTAAACACATTTTCCTCTCTAATTTTTTTTTCTTACTTGGTCGAACATGCGGTTAGCCAGATTTTATACCAACTGGTCTACAGATAATAAAAGTATTTCAGAAGTGCAATGTTCAAACGTGCAATGTTCAAACGTGCAATGTTCAGAAAATCTCACATGCAGTTGTTGTGTTTTTCTTTTCAATAAGTATAATTGTTTTTGAAAAATGTCATACTTACCGCAAAATATCCCTGCTTGGTATGCTGGTCCTCGACAATAACTTGCAAACCACCAAATTGTTTATGACAGATGTGTACAGAGCAGTAGGAAGGGGGGGGGGGCTTGGGTGTAGAGGGAGGGGGAGGGAGCAATATTACATGGTGTAAGTTATAGGGTAGAACATGATATAGAGCAGTCTGGAACTGGGGCGGGCTTGTATCGTATGAGGTTATGCAGCAACAGGAACTGAAAGGACTAATGAAGAACCTCACGCCTGTCCACTAATACAACAACTCTTGGACCCGTTACAGTTCACCTAGTTATCAACAATAAAAACCATGAAAGAACATCAGTTTTTTCTCCCTGTGATTCTCATTGCAAAACTTACAAGCCTACTCTTTATCTGCATTACCTGCACATTTTGATCATGATACGGAATCTGGATCATCACATTTGACACGTGATATTATTACGCATTCACACACACACACACACAAAAAATAAAAACAGACATAAAAACAGGGGAAACAACCAGGAAATGAATTTAAGCCAGTGTTTATCAACATTCGTTCCTTTCCCTGGATATCTCCTTCAATAATAACAACAATAATATCAACAACAACCAAGAAAAATGCCACAACAACAACAACAGAAAACATGACAAAACAAACGCTCATTTCCCCATGAGAACACAATGTTTTGTGTTTTTGTTTTAAACCCTTAAGTTAACACTATACTGTTCAGCTCTCTACATTTGGAAGAATTCACCAAATGTCCAATATTGTGTGTTATTTCTAAACCACAACCTAAAATAACAATAAACATTTGTCTGGATGAAATTTACATTTCTGAGTTATTTTTACTATTTCCTTTAAATTTTGTGAGTTTGCAAAACATTTGTAGGAGGCAGTTTTTGTCTACATGTGAAGGCATCAATAGACAATGTTAAATGCAATAATACGTGGGATTTCGCATGATCTGATAATTTGATTGAAATGTGTATTGTTGGCATTAAGAATAGACGAGTGCCAGTAAGCTCAAATTAAATGACTCTAAAACAGAAATTATTCGTCAGGGAATAAGACAATAAACAGAGTGTAGTAAGTGTAACTTAGATTTCCTGAATGTGGGTAAGTCAAAGTTTAAACCTCCATTGCTAGGTGCTTATTTTAATTCTGATATCTCGATGTAAATTCATATTAGCAAACTCTGCCAAGTTGCTCATTTCCGCCTCTCATCAACAGGGAAAATAAGAAATTTAATAAGTGAAAACGCGACAAAAATTATTTAGAGCCACTTACTACCAATAGACTTGATCATCACTACTCATTTTTACTTGGAATTCCAAAATGTATTGTAAATCATTTTCAGAAAATTCAAAATAAATCAGCCAGATTATTTGCACAATCGCATCCACCATCAGATATTCTTCCAATTCTTAAGTCACACCACTGGCTACCAATTAAGGAAAGAATAGACGTTAAGATTGTGTGCTTTATTTTTAAATGTTTAAACGGGACAGCCCCAGAATGTCTTTTCGTGGAATCACACCAGTCATCATGATCAGTGGACGTGAAACGTCCTGAGACACCCACAGTCAGATTGTTGCTTGATGAAAGGACTTTTTCTATTGATGGGCCTAACGTGTGGATCAACATCAGCGGTGACACCAGGAAACGTGAATATTACCCCCCACCCCCCTCCCCCCGCCCTTCCTCATTTATAAATAGGCTCAAAACTGAATGGGTCAGGTATGTTTTCTTTGAAATGAATGACGTCCCCATTGGTCTAAGAGGTTTGAGGATAAGTGCAGAATGTGTTTGTTAACATGCGTTAGTGAGAACATGATGGATTGATCTTATATTAGTCATGTTCCTAATTTTAGTTCGGCGACTTACAGCACATCCTGTGTGTGTGTTGATTTGAGGGAGAGGGCGGGGGCCAGGCCTGCGGCGTCCATCTGAATATCTTTAATTGAGTAAACACAAGGAGGACTACAGAAAATTACACAGTTTAGCAAATAATAACATACAAAAGTACCATTTGTTTTTCAAAGTATTGGTGGTGAGATAAGGTTAGATAGACACTTAACTTCTGTTCCACAAGGTATCGGATGTGAGATGGGCATTTCGCGTCTGTTCCACAAATTACAGGAGCTGAGCCATTAAATTTCTGTTCCATAAGGTGTTGGACATTTTAACATCTCTTCCAGACGGCAGTAGGATTACCATAATCATTTCGGCCGGTCGCCAAAGAGAGTAAAGAAGTCTCAAGGGCCAGAACCCTTGTATGCCGAGGGTTCTCTTTCCCCGTAATCCCCCAAAGTCTCGCATTTTCAGGATTCTTCGAGATCAAAGGACTGGCCACTGGTGTTCAGAAATAGAGTGAATGACGACCAGGAAAAGGCTGACAGGCTTATAGACAAACAAAGGATGCTGGAAAAGACCAGACGGATTAGAAACCTATTGGGTTTGCCAGTTTTCAAAAAAAAAATAAAAACATGGGGGGGGGGGGGGGGGGGAGGGCGCCAAATAAAATATATATCCAGTATTACTGGGGAGGCTGGTCTTTGAGTTATTCGGATTTTTGGATCATTCATTACAAAATATCTAAATATCCGGATTATGATCCAAATTTTAGACCAATGTCGAAATGGCTGTCTGCCCAAAAGACTACTATATGAGACCAGAGAATAAAATCTCCATGCTTGTTGCTGTGCTTCGAGGCAATGCCCACGTCTTGGTCTAACAAACCAGTGCAATTATCAGTATAATTATATCATAGCCACTTTTAAAAGAGGGCCAAAGTCTGTTCACCTGGAGAAGGGGATTTACTTCCTGTTTGGCAGGATAAAACGAGATGGCTGGAGAGGGGCGAGTCACTGGGGAGCACAGGCAGTTTAGTGCAAACACGGACATTCATGATTGTTTACCAAGTAAGTAGAATTTTATATTGGCTTGTTTTTTTAACACAGTAAAATCTAGTTTTACATAAACCAACTGTCATAAATAAATTGAAATTATAGGCCGTAGGTTCAAAGTCTGTTACCTTCTAGCATGTGTAGCCGAAACTATTTTATTTCTCTGAAATGAACACATCAGAATGCTTCTTTGAAATCTTAAATTAGATTAATCATTTGATTTGAAAACAGATGTGGATCTTAAATGAACACGCCAGACCTGCCTCATTTAAATATTAAGTGAGACAAATCATTTGATGTGAAAAAGATGCCGTTGGTGGAATCTATGTCAAGCCTCAGCACAAAATTGAATCTGTCAAAGGATTAGGGGCATTATTGCTTTCTATTTTTGACAAAGCTTTTATAATAATATTCATTCGTTCGGTACTTTATATTGAAACATACAATTTCCCTTTGCATATCGTATGGGTGCGTTTTCCTGTTCAGGTAATGTGAACCAAGACTATCAAGGTAACATTGCGTCGTTTTCAAGTAAATATTGCGCTTTTAGTCATGAAGAAAAAAAAACAAAACAACCAATGCCGCTTGCATTTTCATCTTCACCCAGTTGGGCTTTTCCAAATGAAGGTGTATTCCTTCCCCAAACCGTTCATCAAATTTTGTTTCTTCTGACTCAAAAACAAAACAAAAACAAAACATACAGCAAATGATTTAAGACTTGGCCTGAACAGAAATGAATGTCTTGCAAATAAATGGCTTCGGACTTTGTTGTTGTTTTGTGTATTGAATTTTTCTTAGGATGTTTTCTACAACAACACTTTTCAATGTACTTTTGGTTTTCTCAGTTCTCTAGACATTTTTGTGTTAGAAACTTGAGAAAAATCACGTATTTTTGGAGAGACAAAAGTCTGAATCATGATCCAGATTTTCTACTGTCTATGACATTCATATTCTTATTTACATTAACAAGAAAACGAAGAAGTATAAAATGTTCATTTAATTCTTTTACCTACAATTGATTATGTTTGATATTGATAGCTTAAGTCTAGGTCTGAAACACCGAGCCTTGTTTCATGGACCTTAAGGCGTTATCTTCCCCTGAAGATCTGTGGCTGCCTTATGCTCTCATTAGCTTCCATTCTTTATACTAGACCAGCGCTGACCGTCAGCTAAGTCACATTTATCAGAATTTTGACATGTTTTCATAGAATGGCACTACAGAACATATTGAGAGGAATTGTTGCCTTTGTGATCATGTTGATTGCAGCGGATAGCCAAAGGTCCACAGTGAATCTGTTTGTCTACGGGCCAGACATCTTCAAGGCCATACAATTCACAGAAGAGTCATTTATGCAGTAAGTTTCACAGCAATTTATTATGCTTTCACAATTATCGGCACATTTAGTGTGAAACTGAAAATGAAATGATATTATATATGACGCGGGTGTAATATTTTGTTTGTTTATTTGTTTTTTAAATAGTTGAGATGTCTGGCGTTGTCCGGGATAATTCTTTTTTTTAGGTACTGGATTCATTGTTGTCTGGCTGTGGCACTAATCTACATTAACTTACCCGTTCTGTTTGCACTATTTGACATTTATTGGTAAAAATAAAATAAAAAGAAAATGATTCCGTTTCTCACCATCGGCCGGGTCCTGCTTTTTCGTGTCGCATGCAGCCTCGTTGCAACGACTTGCCGTCAATGCGCTACACACCTACCTGTCAATATTGAAGGTGATGGTCACATCATGATAGTATTAGATCTAGCTTTAATACTTGTTGAATCACTCAGTGCTGGCAAAGGTACTCTGCAGTGTTTTAAAACCAAATGACCAGTCAAATGACCACCCTGATATTCCACCACCACCCTGTCTTCTATGTCCAAAAGAAAGGAGGACGGGGGGGGGGGGGAGGTTGATGCAGCGCTTTGACTTAGGGCATCTTTCTCCATTGTATTGGCCGCCATACAAGGCGAATCGTGTTCATTCAACCAGTAGTGAAACTAGACTCTCAATCGTGGTGCGGAAGTTTATTAAATGCTTTTATCTTAGTTTCTTTGATCAGTTTTCTATTTTATTCTCGGAAACAAAGTAGAGTACACATTTCAATTTTCGCCATACACAGCTAACCCAGACTGACCTTTCAACAAATCAGGGCTTGAAGGGTGTCGATCCACCGGTCTCAATCATTGTTCGTGAAAAGATCAGAAATTAATTTTGTTTTGACATACATTAGCTGATGTACCCGTGATAAACCTATCATTGGATTATTGTCCGTTACTTCACATGTTCCCAACATTGCCGGTATTCATCATTGCATGGCAAAGGTATTAAAAATAAAATCCATAAGACATTTACATCCATTACTGCTAGGTGTGTCCGTTTAATTTGTGTTTCTATCCATTCTAAATTTAACACTGTCTTATAAGGGCTTTTTTTAAAAATTACCTAGACCCCGAGCTAAGAATTTCCATTAAAATACAAGTCGCTACCTTTCGTCATCTTCAATTTTCCTTATTTAAATGGCTGATGCAACAAACTTTTTGACCAACTGGAGAGCCAACGCCTGCACTTACGAGTTGTTTTTTTTTTTTCAAACCAACTCATAGGCCAACCTTTCAACCATATCGTAACCATATCGCGGGAGGGGCTATATTACAATTACGTGCTTTTAATATGTCAATGTGGGTGTCACGGGTCGACTGTGGTCTCGAGGAGACATGTATCCAATGAACCCGTAGGCCCTATCTAGCCAGTCGGTCTCCCGGATCTCTGGGAAAACATTATTATCGGAGAAATATTTTCTGTAAAAATTCGTAGATTATTTATGGGGCTGCAAAACGTTTACAAAAGCATTTCAGGTCTGAAAGTAAACTAGGAACAATTTTACGTGAATCGATGCAGAAAATAGACCCCCACACGTGAAACCATTCTGGACTTGTCTTTTTCTAGCTGTCCCGTTCTACGAACGGCAAAAGACAAGTTTAGCATTACGTGCCGAGGTGCCTAAGATTACCCACATCAGTCAGCGAGACACCCACAAACATCATATGATTTTCTTTATCTTGACACTGCAGAGGTAAAATTGCCAGTCAAATCGGCCTGTACTACCAACTTCATCTGCCTTTCCCTTTACCCTTTCTTCCCCGTACCTTGGGCCATTGATTAAAAGAAAGAGGGGGGGTTGGGGGGGGGGGGAGAGGAGGCGATGATCCACAAGATGTAGACCAACAAAAGTGGGCATTTGAGTGGTCTATGGATGACGTCATGACGGATTTGTGAAAAAAAAAAAGAATGGTTCGGGGGCGATCAATCAGTCACAAAGCAAAAAACCCCCCAAAATTGTCACTTCAAGTCTTCAAATGCATAAACATTGTTTTTTTTTGCAGGGCGGAAAGAAATCGCATGTAATAAAACTAAATGTCACTCAAAGCCGAGCTCTATGTATGTAAATGGCTGTAGGACTTATTAAACTCTCTTTAAATGTAGCCGTTGTAGGTCTTATTCAATAAACCAGCCGTTTTTTTTTTTGCTTTTTTTATAATATAGATCTAGATCTAGCTGTTGGATGTCGTGTTAAACGTTTTTGGTTTTTTTTTTTTTTTAGAGTTGTTCATTACTAAAAAAAGTCATAATTATATTATATTAACTTACCCACTGATGCAATCAGACGGAGGAAAAATCTGGAGAGAAAATTAATAAAACAGAATACGATCATAATCAAAGTGGTCAGAGACATGTGGTATCACTTCTAATTGGGAGATTAATATTCATATCTGTCCATTCCTGCTGGGTGTGGCCGGGACCTTCAAAATTTAATTTGCATTTTCGGGGCTTTTTGTGTTGTTGTTTTTTCTGTTTTGATTTTTTTCTTTGGTAAGAGACTTTAATGCCATGACATGTGTTTTGATGAGAATGGGTTTGGACCTCGTAGGAATCATCACAATTTCGTTCCAAAGTATTTATTTTTGACCCGTCTAATCAAACGGGTGATTCAGTTGGATTTAGTCATACCGAGCCGTATTAGTTGTTAATGAACTTTGTATATCTTCCAAGGCATTGTTCCTAAACGAAACGTTTAGACTGTAAATACAAAGTAAGTATGTCTGTTGAGATTGCCCATTCGTTCATTCTTTCCCTCCCAACAAACACGAATGTCTCGTTAGATACAATATTTATTATAATAATTAATGCTTATAGTTGAATAATCTCTTTTTTTTTTCTTTTTTCTTTTTCTCTTTTTGTTGACGTTATAATTTGATTAATGGGTCAACATTTCGTACGCTTAAAATTAATTGTTCATCTGTTACAGATTTCACAAGTGTCTGTGTGCAGATACAACGCAGTCTTGCACGGCCACATTTTCACATAGACGTCCACATATTGTACAAAGCGTTGGGAACACAACACAAACGGCAGGTCAAGTCACCCAGTCATCATGGTTCGAATGCACAATATTGCCTTATGATATACTGAGCTGTATGAGATTATCAGAGTGTTCTACAGCAAGGTATTTTACTTCTTACCAATTACCGAGTGTTGATTCCTGTACATTTAGTTGTGTATTTTTCCCTTGGAAAACCTGGGCAGTGAGGATCGATACCACTGCTAATGGATTTATAGAATTTAACCAATGCACACACCATTGCTCCAAAACTGTTGGAACATCAGCTGTAACTTTCACTCATGGGACGTCGGCAACCACCACCACCAGCATTACAACAGTAACAACAACAACACCAACAAGAATGACATCAACGACGGCATCAACGACGGCATCAACGACGACATCAACGACGGCATCAACGACGACATCAACGACGGCATCAATGGCAGAAATAAATAGAAACAATACAATACCAAATAATTCCAGGAATACGACAACGTCATCAGAGATCAGTGCAGCAACGTTAGATGACAACACATGTGTCATTATCGGTGTTGTTGTTGCAGTTTTGCTGGCCATTATGATAACTCTTATTGTTATGTTTATCACACTGAGGCGAAGACGACATTCAACCAAGTCAAAAAGTAATCATCGCCAGGGTTCGAACACTGCTGAAACGGTCAATATGCCAGGTAATGATGGATTACTTCATCAACATGTCACTGATCCAATGGGCTTTCCAAAGACATCCAAATCTCTAAATACCGGGCAGCATAGTAAGAACATTGGGAAGAAAGACCAATACTCTGGCATCTCCCCATGTGGCATCACCGCACTTATGTCAACATCAACAAAAACTCCGTCTAACGATAGAAATACAGATACAGATAAATACTATAGTGTAGCTCAAGCATCAGATAATAGCAATGGCGTGAACAAGGGGAACAACGGGACAGATCAGGTTTTCAATGGTCACTTGAACAAGGAAAATATGAGAACACATGATGAATTTGGATATGCTCAAGTACAAAAAACAGACAAGAAATTTCATGTCACAGGCCGTCAAGACAAACAGAAAACAGCCAATCGTGCAGACAAAACCTTCATGGATAATCTTCAGAACGTGCTAGAAAAGAAGACTGAACTCTCTGAAAAGAATACCCGGAAGAATATGGCGGGAAGAACTCATCAGATTAACACGGGTCGTGATTATGATTATGCCATGGTTAACAACGATGAACACATGAGGACTGGGCAAGGGAATCAGAGTGTCAACATTGACAGTGCAATGCGTGAAAAAAGTACAGATGCCGAGTATTCATGCTCTGGAGTTGATTCAGATCAGGGCAGTGGGGTCAACAATTTTGGTGGAGTTGGAAGCAAACAGAATAATGAAGTCATTAATAATGATTATGAATATAATGAAAGTACCAATCCATATGCCACTAGAACTACCGAAGGACAAGACGATCCAACAACTACACACCAGGATGATAATAGTGAAAACGATTACAATGATGTTGAAGAAAGTCAATATTCCAATCTGGGCCTCATAACCCCTAAATCTAAAAACGTTTATTCAAAACTCGGCGATAACATGAAGCAAATTACTAATCCCTACAGCGTTTTGCTTCATACCAAGAAAGATTCCAAGAAACTAAAGCCACTCCCTGACCCCGCCTTCTCCACACCAGTGACCAATGAACAATCGCATTACCCCTTTGCCCTTCCCATACTGGAAGAATCAGCCAATCCAGTTGAAGTTATCAGAGTCCAACCATCTGCCGGCACTAGGCATCTCGAGACAAATGACACATCGGAAAAAGAAATAAACAACGAGATGTCAGACGCTGGCAGACTGGTACCGGACTACACTGTAATCAACAAGAAACAAACAACCAACAGTCCATTCTCCGACACGAGACCTGAAACAGACAAAGGTCCACACTTCACACTCCAGGCCAACGACGAGGAAAGAACGAGGGCTAATGCTGTACCAGACTACGCTGTGGTCAAGAAAAAACGGACAGCCAATAAGGAGGGTTGTACTTCCTTTGAGCTGGAAAATGAACTGTTGTGACTAAGGGAGATTATGATATGGCCAAATCCATGTGACATAGTGGTTGTTCGATAATTTATTTGTTTTCACAGTATCCAATTGGGTAGGAAAGGTTAAAGCAATGTCATGTGCATGCACTTTGATTCGGCAGCTGTTGTTATCATGAAGAGGCAAAATAATTGTTCAAAAGTTTTGTTGAGTCCCACAAAGGAAATAACACTTCACAGGAAGTGAAACCTGGGGAAAAAATACGGTATATTAGTAATATATCAGAAAAGAGAATAACAAGCACTGCTTTGAATACAGCTGATAGATTACTTCGTACTGCCTTTTATATGTCGATGTCTTATCACAACTTTTCCCCCTCTCTCTCACGTCAAACTTGTCAACAAGATTTCATTTGTCATAATCCACATATTTTTTCTTTGTTTGTTTATTTTGCACTGCAAGCATATTCTAACCATGACTGCAGGATCGCATTTAGTGTCCTGTGTAGTACATAAGCAACAAGCCGGGAGACCACCAATATTAAAAACCTGGGCGTAGCCCCCTCCCCACGGAAGATAAAGAAGTCAAAAGTGTGAAAACATATTTAACGGGGAGTTCTTTTCCACTGGGGACCTCCTGCAGTGTCACTCTCCAACGGGCACTGAGAAAAAAAAAATTCAAATTCAATCCAGGAGACGTACTTAGTGTTATCAAGGGATCTTCCGGTCGAGGAGACACACGCTTGTTCTGAGAGCTCCTTATTTACACCCCCTTTTCGATGAATTAACCAAATGTTTAATACTTATATTATACCAACAGTGTTTTCACTGTATTTTATATGAACTGGAAGTGAAAGTGAAAGTGATTTGATTAAATTTTTAGTCTCTTGGTACCAGATTTGTGATTATAGCTGGAAGGTAAGGGTGGATTGAAAAAATTCCAAAATGGCGACTGCTTGTGCCGATGGGAAGTCCACATCTTGTCTCATTATCGAGAGGGAGACAGTGAGATTTCTCCTCCTAATGTTGATAGGTTTATTCATTGTTTTAGTATATAGATCAGAATTGTATTCACTTGGATGTAGATGGGATATTAGATCTAGATCTAAACATGAGGCTAATTATAACAACTGGAAATTTATTGTTGTCAACTCGCCTAAATTCATGACCTCATGAATAAATGCCTGGTCTGTCCTCGGACAGAAAAGTAGAAATAGATCTAGAACCAGTTCGAAATTTAGGTAAACTAGTCCTTCAAATAAAATGAATATCTCTTTAGTAATGTTTTTTACTACTGTCATTGTCGGGTGACGTGGAGCTCAACCCTGGACCCCAGACCAGATTCCCCCCTTGCCCCGTTTGCCTTAAAAAATGTACCTGGAAAACGAGGGCCAATGCATGTGATAGTTGTGACTGCTGGTACCACATTGACTGTATGGGAATAAACTCAGTAATGTATGAAGCACTAGGCAACAGCAGTGCCGCATGGGAATGTGTCCAGTGTGGCATGTCAAATTTTAGTTCCCGCTTGTTCACTGATTTAATTAAACTTAGATAGAAGTAGATCAAGATCCCACAATAGTTTTGATATCTTACAATATATGGATATGAATAAAAGTAACAGAAATACCAATTTTTGAACCAAAATGTTCGTCAACTCCACACCCCAAATCCAAGAAAAAAGAACCAGCCAAAGAGAAAACTATGTTCAGAACCCAGGTTATCAATTTTCAGAGCATTTGGAACAAGAAAGAAGAACTGAGCTCATTTTTGAATGAAACTAAATCTGATGTAATCATCGGAACAGAAACATGGCTAAATGAAAATATAAAAACCAGTGAAATTTCGATTAACGATGATTATGAAATCTACAGAAATGATAGGAAGAAGAGGAGGGGAGGTGGGGTCTTGATAGCAGTGAAGAAGAATTTAGTCAGTGAAAAAATACCTAGTGAGGAAGCAGCAGAAACTGTCTTCTGTAAGATTAGCGTGAAGGGTAAACCTCCTGTGGTTGTGGGTGCAGTCTATCGACCCCCTAGTAGTGACCTGGAAACTAGTAAGAACATCTGTGATGAACTTCTCAGTGCCTACCAAAGAACAAAGAGGCTACCATCTGGATAGGAGGAGACTTCAATTTACCTGATATAAACTGGGAAGAAGGAAATGTGAAGAGTTGCCAAAATTTAAGAGAAATAAATGACTTATTTTTAGATAGCATTGCGGATATAGGCCTAGAGCAAGCATTAAAAGAAACCACTCGAGGAGATGCACTGTTAGACCTATTTTTTACTAAATTCCCTAACCTTACAAGAGAGCTCAAAATTCTTCCTGGCCTAGGGGATCATGACATAATTCAAATTGATTCAGAACTGAAACCCTTTAAAAAAAGATCTATTAGGCGACAGATTTACCTATGGAATCAGACAGACGAAAATATATTAAAAAGGGAGGCAGCAACTTTTGGCAGTTTTTTCATGAAATACCACTCTTCAAAAATTGACGTTAACAAACTTTGGGACTGTATCAAGTTAAATCTGAATACGATCACGGAAAATGTCACAACAAAAATGTCATCCACAAAAATTCATCAACCCTGGATAAATACTTTAACGAAACGATTAGTCCGGAAAAAATATAAATTAATGGTTCAAAAAAATGCCACAGTGCCAACTCCGAACGAGTAAAAAAAAAAAATCTAGAAATTAAAAGATTGACCCAGAAAGAATGCCGGAAAGCTCATTATAATTCTGTCCATGAGATGATCAGTGATACATGTGATAACAGCAAAAAACTTTGGAGATATGTGAAAAGTAAAAATAAAGAAAACTTAGGAGTAGCCGCACTGAACGATGAGAGAGGGCACCCACAGCAAGATGCCCAAAAAAGAGCCAATATCTTAAATACTCAATTTTGTAAGGTCTTTTCCGACCCAGGGGGTGTCTACCCGGGAGAGCTGAGTGGTGCCAAACTGCCGGATATGGATGAAAGATTTGTTACAGAAAATGAAGTACTGAAACTTTTGGAAAAACCTTGATGAAAATATAGTTACAGGGCCTGATGGAATTACCGCCAAATTACTGAAACTTTGTGCCAAGGAAATTGCCCCCGTTTACACTTTGTTGTTTAGAGCTTCAATCAAACAAGGAAAAATACCAGAAGACTGGAAAAAAGCAAATGTTGTACCCATTTTTAAGAAAGGAAATAGGGCTAGTCCTGAAAATTATAGACCAGTCTCCCTGACATCAATATCTTGTAAGCTTTTAGAGCATATCTTGCACACCAGCATCATGAAGCATCTCGAGAGACATTCAGTTTTAACACATGTACAGCATGGTTTTTGAAAATACAGGTCGTGTGAGTCCCAGCTGATCACAACTTGCAATGATTTTGTTAATAACTTGAATAATAACAGACAGACGGACACCATTTTACTTGATCTCAGTAAAGCCTTCGATAAAGTGCACCATGCTAGTCTATTGACTAAAATAAACCATTATGGAGTTAGAAACAGTACTTTGAAGTGGATTAAGTCTTTTTTAGAAAACAGAACACAGATAGTTCTCGTTGACGGAAAGTCATCCAATCCTGCACCTGTTCTCTCGGGAGTACCTCAGGGTACTGTAATGGGCCCCTTGCTATTTTTAGTGTATATTAACGATATGCCAAGTAAGATCTCTCCAGGCACTAAATTACGACTGTTTGCCGATGATAGCCTCCTCTATAGAACAATAAATTCAAAAGAAGATACGGAAATTTTACAGAAAGATTTAGACAGTCTACAAGAATGGGAGAGGGACTGGCGTATGGAATTCCACCCCAATAAATGCCAAGTCCTGAGAATTTCAAATAAACATCACAACATCACCTCAGACTACTTTATACATGACGAGCAATTGAGTGAAACAGATGAGGCTAAATATTTAGGAGTTACATTGGACAGAAAACGTACATGGAACCAACATATTAATAGCACATGTAACAAAGCAAACGGTATACTTGCATTTCTGAAAAGGAACATCTCTAACTGTGATAGGAAAGTAAAAGAAAAATGCTAAAACACCTTCGTGAGGCCCTCCCTAGAGTATGGCTGCAGTGTCTGGGACCCCCACTGTCGAATAAATATAGAACAACTGGAAAGGGTCCAGAGGAGAGCTGCTCGCTTTGTGACAAATGACTATGCCTTGAAGTAGTAGTGTCAATAAAATGATGAGAGACCTCGAGTGGACGCCACTAGAAGAAAGAAGAGCAAAAAAACAAAGTAAAACTATTCTATAAGGGCAGGGAAGGAAATATCCATATCCCACTGAACCGCCTCACCATTAAAACCAGAGGCAACAGAAAGAATAACATAAAATATAACATCCCAAGCTCACGGGTTAACAGCCATTTTTAGTCTTTTTACCCTGGTGTCATCAGGATGTGGAACAACCTCCCGGTAGAAGTCCAAAAACTATCGTTTGCAACGGCTTTTGGCAATGAATTAAAGAACATAATTATCCGTTGCAGCTACCATTGTATTTAAAGTGCGGTCTATTTCTCTGCACAATCTTGATGCCAAGAGATATTTTTACCAGAGATATAATTATGTACAAAAGAATTTACACAACGAATATATTTTAAATGGTCTTAATATATGCTGTTTTAGCCTGTTTTAGCCTCAGAGCAGTAACGTCGAGTCGCATATGGTGCAGTTGAGGGATCGTCTTTGTAAATAGACGAATCAACTTCATGAGAAGAAAAAGATCTGTGTTACATTTTGGTCCCTAAACCTCTGGGCCCCTTGTATCACCAGTGATGCGTAGAAATTGATCGTCCGGCTCCACTTCCCACAAGAACTTAAGACCAGAAACTTTATTCTGGGTAACTCTTACAATATACTAAATCAACCAAATGATTATGAAAACCCCTTAATTATGTCCCTTAGAACAAATTCTCAATGACCAGGTTTTGTCATCGACAGAACTCGGGGCGGAGACTGTAGAGGGCTGAGTAAACTGAGTTTAATAACAGTTAGTTGTTGCAATGTAGATGTCTGCTTATTATGCTTGTTATGATGACAGACAGTTTTATAGTAAAACGACTATTGACGAAAAATAGCGTAAACATTTTGATGCCTTTAAAAATGAAAATATTTTCGTCTATGAATGTGTGTTATTTTTATATGTTTATACTCGAAGTTCATTTATATGCCCCATTACTCAGTAAAAAGACTCACATTTTCTCTGTTTTAAGTATTATGTGATGGTAATAATTTGTCATATTCTCAGCGTCCATTAATGTATTTTTAACAAGGTGCTAATACAACTCGGTTTAGCGTGAAATTTTAAGTTGGTTTCGTTTTCGTTTTTTTTAGATTTGGAAACTTGAAATGATGGAACAGGTTTGTTTGTTTGTTTGTTTTTTCTTTGGTTTGTTTTGTGCCGACGAGTATTTTTGTCATGAAGTTTCGCGGATTGCAAGTATAGCTTCTACTAGCAAAACTGAAGTCCTGAAACAAGGAGGCTGAATGTGCAAATATTTAATTGAGAGCTCGAGAGGGTCCAAAATTTGGCAGAGATACGCACTGAAGTTAAGTAGACTGAGACGTGTGTAAGTTACAGATGTGAGAATTGTTTTTTTTCGGCTTGATATTGCATGATTGTGCTTTGTACAGTTTTCTATCGTCATATTCAGAGCAATTAAAAGAGAAACAACGACAACAGCAACAATTACATGTTCTTTACTTATTAGATTAACATCCCGACGTCAGCCATGCCGAGATAGGCAAATTCTTCCAACTCTTGTCTTGATTTCTGGGCGTCACCATTTGCGTGTTTTTCCTGCTCATCTCCTGCTCGTCTCCCGATCGTCTCCTAATCAGCCACAGCAGAACTAAAATAGATTGGCAAAGCTGGTGACGTTTGCTTTTCTTATTCGTCTTGGTTATATCCAGTCTATTTCAAAAGCCCTCGAGGCTGCCTCCATTCGAGACTGGCTTAGAGCACTGGAGCATGAACTATTTCCTGAAGGTGATAGAGATTTAAATGGTGCAAAAAATAACATACTCCATTACATTTTTTTTTAACGATCTAACTTTAGCATTTGCCAAACTATTCATGTCTTACTTCTCTAAAGAATTGTCAGATTAAATTTACATTTATACCAGGATGTTTTTTTTTTTACAAAAAGCTTGAAATTATTTAATTGATCCCAGAAAAAAAATTATCTGCTTCAAGCGATTTCTTCGTCTCACTGCGAAATAGACTAAGGTAATTTGGAAAGATAAAAAAAAAACAAAAAAAAACAGCAAGGGTGTGCAGTAGTATTTCTGCGTCTTTGGCATAGAAAACTTCAGACAAACAAGGAGTTCTCCAAATAGTATGATAGTTCTTGAAAACGTTTTGATAATGGCAAAAAAAAATAAAAAAATTATAATTATACTTAGGCAACCAAATAATATCATTCAAATACGGATACTTCTTTACTGTACAAAATGTTAAAGTCCATTTTCTCGCCGATAGATAGATAGATAGATAGATAGATAGATAGATAGACAGATAGATAGATAGATAAATAGACGGATCGATGGATGGATAGATAGATAGATAGATAGATAGATAGATAGATAGATAGGTAGAAAGACAGATAGATAGATAGATAAATAGATGGATGGATGGATGGATGGATGGATGGATGGATGGATGGATGGATGGATGGATGGATGGATGGATGGATGGATGGATGGATGGATGGATGGATGGATGGATGGATGGATGGATGGATGGATGGATAGATAGATAGATAGATAGATAGATAGATAGATAAATAGATAGCTAGACAGACAGACAGACAGACAGACAGACAGACAGACAGACAGACAGACAGACAGACAGACAGACAGACAGATAGATAGATAGATAGATTGAAAAATATCTTATTATATAGGTTTGGAAATCCAGTGGTAACAATTATGGTTTTGTCGAAAATAATCGCGATCTTTTTATAGAACGGGCTTCCAAAAACCTAGTAATTCAAAACTTCTCACGGCGGACATTCCAAATCCGACTACTTGCTGAAACAGGAAATTTCAAATTCCACTTAATTATTGGAACGTGGCATTGAAAACTTTATAGCGTGCTGGCACAGGACATTCCAAATCCAAAAATATTCGCTGCAACAGGACATTCCGGAACCTGCAACTTGCTAGAAAAGGATCTTTCAAACCCTACAATGTGTTCACTTGCTGTTCGTTTTGGAAGCCATGCCTGGGCATTCTTTTCTACTTTATTCTACTCAATTTTCCACACTACTATACCGTTTAACCTTTCCTTTGTGTGAATAGGTTTCATTCCATCATCCAAGTAAGATTACCTCCCATTACGGCATTATCATATACTGTACATATCGATTTTTTTTATTTTTTTTACGAAATAATTTGCTCACAAAAAAACACCCAAAAAACTAACAAACAAAAAAACACCCAAAAAACTAACAAACAAAAAAGTAATATTATCACTTTCTTCCGAGGTGATCTGTACCAGCACTTGCTTTGAATACAAGTATGCCGGTCCATTCACCCACAGCCTTCTCACCTTCTCCGACCTCTTCTCAAACAACACATAAATAAAATGACCTCATTCTTTCTTTCTACCGAAAGGTCAGTAGTTTACAGAATCAGAAAGAAACTCCTCAAGGGATGCTATACTCGCTTTATTAGCACAAACTCACGTATCTGAACATAAATGTCCTGGTTATTTCCCTTTTCTCTCAGTGATTCTCAATGCAAACTGTGCAAGCATCATTTTGACTGCAATACACACATTTAGACATTTAACATCTGTTCCACACGGTGTTGGAGGTGAGATATATGTGCATGGTGGAGACAGTGCCGATACTGCTGATACAAGAAGGTACCGGGTCCATGAAATTGTCGAAGACGTCATATGACGGGTGCTCAAACCGAGGAGAGTCCAAGTTGGTGGTGAAAGCCCAGCCAAAAGCGTTCAGTTTGCCGCTGTTGTACAAGAGAAACACGGGGAAGAACTCGTCACAACTCATGTCTTGTCTCATGTTGTACCAGTAATGGTTGCCTGGCAACAGATATGCAAAACAAAAACAAAGTGAGAAGATCCAGTGGTTTAACATTCAAAAATTCTTTTTAGAGTTGTGTATTCAAGTGAAAGAATGGCCTAATTCCAATTTTGGTAGAAACTGACATAATTATAGGAAAGTGTACGAGGCCTTCCTATCTTTCATTGGAAAAAAATAGTCTAACCACAAAAATGGAGTTAGATTCTTCAATGATTCCTAGACACACTCAGACTAGAGATAGCCAATTACACAAGTACAATTTTTGGGTTTTAAAAGATGATGGTGCCTTCAATCTCAAATACCACTTGAGCTGCTGATCTGGTCTTGTTGTAAACAAAGCACAAAAAACGTCGTTTGTTTGTCAGGTACATTTCAACCTACAACCAGAGACAAATCAGTTAACTCAGGCAACGAAATTGATACATGTCACACGGTACTCACTCGGCATGGCAATCAACGTAAATTGCGTAATGTGATGGATATAAAACACATAATTCGAACTTGCAACAATTTTCTGCTTCGCGACAATCATATTAATGGAAACAGCATGAGACATGATGGAACATGCAATTTTATAGATTCCCATCTATGGGGAGAAATATAGAATAAGATCTGATGTGTTCCTGCAGTAAGAAATATGATAATTATGTTGACAATTTTCATCATACATGCTGTGTGATGGGCATTTGATTGTATCTGGTTTGGGGTGATAAAAGGGGTTGCTGATTTCTTTTTTCTGTCTGTCTTGCTTTATTTTTTATCTGTCCGAAATTTGAGAGAACGAGAGAGAAAGAGTTTACGGTAGCTGTGCCTGCCAGAGCATCACTCGTGGATGTTTTGACCTTTACACAAAGGTCACGGCACATATTTCGTCAATTATCGCGGATGTCAACGTGACTTTCCAGCAATTCATCTGTTTTCACACTAGAGCAAAACTCTCAGTAATGCATCAGTAAAACATTATTTCATGAATTGATAAGTAATTGTTATGAGGCCCATACATGCACAGGGGGAATGAACAACTCGACCGAATCAAGCGTGCATGTCAAGCAGACCCGGGCATGCGTGTGGCGTGGCAACCGAGCATTTCCAATTTTTATAGAATTTAAAACTCAGCCGCTAAAAGCCTTTTATGATTACATTGGAGGCTCCACTTCCTTTATAATATGATTCGCGTCCTGCTGTCCCATCCACTTCCTAACATTAACGTTATCCATTGCATTAATTTTGCAGTGTTCTATCTCCATTTTCTCTAGATCTTATAGTATGTAGAAGAGATATACGAAATGTACACTTTGACGCCTGTTTAAAATGAGTTGTAGCACCCATCAAACTGTTTCACAGGTTCCTATTTATTCCTTATCATCATACTAGACTAGGCTTGAAAGTGAACGCGTAACCATCTAAAACGTTTAACATGTTATGTACATATGTCAACTTTTAACGGGAATGTAGGCGTATGCATCTATTTTGGGGAACATTCAAGTTTAAATATTATTTTGTATTTAGGACGTGAAAAGACACGTATTTTCATAGTGTAAACTCGAAAATATGACTAAAATAGCGTTCTTCGCCTCTCTTTCACCGTTGCTGGTGAAAAATCAGCTTTATCACCAGCTGACATATTTCTGTAAGACAATTAATCTGCATCGAATCCAAATTCCCTTACGAATGTGACCTGGATCAAGATATTCAGGACTGGGTAGAAGAATGTACAAGCTTCATCTTCCTCAGGTCGGCTGGTAATACTAAAACCGCAAATGTTTAATTAATATCGAGTTTCTCACTGGCGCAAAAACTGGAGTTGGAACAATTAAGAGCTGAGGTCACGATCTGCATTTACCATCAGTTTCAACCACCATCTCCTCTCCCTCCACCAACACACCCCCTTCCCCCTGGGTATTTCACCTCGACCAATAACTAAGACAGACACTACTCGAGCACTTGTCCACCACTAGGTCAGATCTAATGACATACCTCCTGTTTGTCATGATTCGGATGTTGTTAAAACTCACGCAGAGAGTGAGTTGTTGTTGTTTTACCAGGGCCATGAGAAATTGGCTGGTGGCCTTGAACGGTCCTCGCTAAATTATAGTTGGTGAGTAAATAAATGTAAAGTTAAACTGTTAGATGCACGCTTGTCGGTTTTAATGTTCGTGATTGATAAGTAATGGAGTAGGGGTGAAACAAGGTGGGGCTAGTTGACATTGTTAAGTATGACTAGACAAGTTTTTGCACGTTAACTGGCTGGTAGAAAAGTGCAGACGTATTACTACAATTAAAATGGTGGGAGGTTTCGACCTATGAGATAGCTGAACTAATTGGGCCAGCGGACTAGCACGCTGGGTAGTTAGATAGTATATAACATCGTGTAACGTTCAGATTTAGTGAATACAGGCGAGCAGAAGCATCGTGTCGTGAAGTATCTCCGGTTGACCAGTACCTGAACTGTGTGCTTTGAAGACAAGGAGTCCTTGCTAACGGACTGACTGAGCTCTAGAAAGAAAGGTCTGAGTGGGCTGACCTTTGAAAGCCCACGCTGCGCTATTTTGATGTTCGCGCCTACCAGTAGGCGTGAGCAATGGTAATATATTTTATTTGTTCAAGCATAATAGAGATCGGAGATAGAGAGAGAACTACAGCCTCATAGGAGGACTAAGGAAACCCCAGCTGGCACTCGACCACGAGTGTCCTGTATCATAGATCTATTGCCATAGTATGATTGGAATAATATAGCACATTGTTGATGAATTGAATAGTGATTGTGCATAAAATATAGTCTTTTGGCAACTGCTTAAATTACCTACAAGCCGAAGAGTGTTTCTGTAGGCTTTGAACGTACTGGGCTCTCCTAACATTTAAGCCCATATGATTTATGGAGAGTTTGCCTGGCGACTGGCCAGTGGCGACTCAACGGTCACTTTAAATTGATATCTAGTTTCGTATAATATACCTATTTGCTATTGATTGCAGTACCTCCATAGTTACATGAATATCATTGGTTAAGTTATTAATTAGAGTCTTTTTTGGTTTGAATATACCCCTATTGTCTTTTGTTTTGTTATTAATATTTATGTAAACTATGGCCTGACCGGCCTGACATATATACGCTCTATTTATTTACTACTTTTCTTGTGTGGTTGTGTCCGAGTGTGAGTTAGCTGCCTCTCGTGCAGTCGTAACATCCCCAAGACCCTAACTCTGCTCGTGACACTGTTCTTTCTCGTAACGTAACTGGACAAATCATGACTATCGCGGGACAGATAATGGACCTTTTCCTGTACATTAAAGGTTTGGACTTACCATAAGTTATATTTTATGGTCCTTCAGAGACGGGCAACTGGCATTTCTAACCATGCCTTTCCCTCATTATCACTGCCCGTACCCTTCACATAAACTATCTTCTAACTGCGACAAAACACAGCAGAACAGCGATTCGGATGCACTTTAAATGTCCAGCGTGTTTGTGTTAGTACTCATTAATCGCTTTACAAGTGCTACCCCTGGATTCAAATTCAACATCCTTCATTGCAACGCCTGATCGGCTTCTGTGCACTGGACAACTCCATGACCGTCTGAGGTTGAGCTCAGCAAAACACCAGTGGCAATATTTATTTGTTTTGTCTACAGAACTCATCAAATAAAGAAAAGAAGAGAAACCCTTTGTGTGAAACATCTCTATATTGCTAGGTAGGATTGAACGATTCCGTGCCAAATGCACCAAACGGCTTTGTATTATTCCTCATAGAGGTTTTAAAATATGGACGTTTGATTCCAAAATTCGTAAGAAAACGCCCGTGGTCTGCGAAGAAATCGATTAACCCTGATTATAACCATACTTTTTACAATTGTCTACAAATATGTCGGATCTGTTCGATTCAACCTAGCCGTTAAATTACCCCCGTTTATCGTACGATAAATAATTTAATAATTCGCCCAGTGACAGACTGTCAGACACACAGGTAGTCTCACCCATTGTCCAGAAACATTTTCCTTCCGTCCATCTGGTAGTCTCAAGGTCACTCTCATCTATGGGTACCAGGACACTGAGCTCGGGCACTGTGTTATTCTGTATATACAAGTTGTTACCCGTGCCCTGAGATTCAAATTCTCTCTCCGTTCTACCCCGGGTGCAGATGGTGTCTGGAGAGATAAAAAAAAACAAACAAATCTTTTCAAAATTTACAAAAAAAATTTTAAAAATTATGAAAATTCTAAACAGTTCTATTCCCTGCCTGGAGAGACATACAGAGAGAGAGAGAGAGAGAGAGAGACAGACAGACAGACAGACAGGCAGGCAGGCAGACAGACAGACAGACAGACAGACAGACAGACAGACAAACAGACAGACAGACAGAGGCAGAGAGAGAGAGAGAGAGAGAGAGACAGAGAAAGAGAAAGAGACCGAGGTGATCACATCACCACATTTTGGACATCTTTAACAATGGGAGAAACACTGGCGTCTTCCAGAATTATTAAGCAGCTACTTCAGTTGTTTTTTTTCTCTTTTCTGTGCCTTGAGCTTTGGCCACCATGCTGTGTTTGGGAAAATAAAAATCATCTTTAAAACTGTCAAATCAGAACGGCAAAAATTATAGTCGAGCATGCTACAGATATAAGTCCCAGGAGAATACGTCTAATTCCAATTTCCAGAAAACAGCAAGTTATTTTCTGGGGCTTTTTTTTGTATACCTCAACGATTTAATGACTTAGTGTGTAGCCGTCCACTTTGGGCAGCGACAGTGAATTTCTATATTCCAACAAATTCCCACCACAAAATTCCAAATCAATGCCATAATGGCTGGTCTAGTAGGTCAGAATAAAATGGAAACAGGATCAAATTTCAAACAAGTTATCCATGAGGACTTTCTGTCTATGAACTGACCAGGGTCCACAAAATAGGCAGAAATGATGTATCTGTCACCGTCCAGCACAAAGGGAGGTTTCTGTAGCCTTGGGGGAAAAGTCTGACCACTGGACACAGATGACTGGATGCCAGCGATGTAGCCAATGGCGTCAAACAACAAAGTCACAGAATAGTCCCCGTCTTTGACGTAGCGAGAACCTCTCCATGGAGCTGTGACGTCACATTCGCTGATTTTTACAAAGCTGGACAAGAGAAAGAGAAATTTATGGCGATTATCGCCGGCCTCAGTTCGATTTTGATATCATTCAAAGCTAGCTTCTTTTATATTATTTTCAGTTCTAATTTGTTTTTCTTTCACAATCTGTTGCATAATTTTCACTTTATTTGTTCCTAAAGTAGTACTCAGTAAATGTACATGATCTGTGTTATTTTTTTTAAAGGTGCGGGATGGGAGTTGGGGGGGGGGGAGGGTTGGGGTGGGGGTGGATATTTTAAGTAAATATAATTTGACAAGGACATAGGTTTACACATTATCCGCGCTCTCGCGAGCACACACACACAGACACACACACACACACTTGCACACACAATTTATGCATACGGTGGAACACCCATTAACAAATTTCACATGTTATCGAGTGGTGCTACATTCTGGGCCCTTTTTATCTCATTAAGAGAGGGCATATTTTACACCCATTGTCTAAAATGCACTCATTTGACACACATGCGTACCAATAGCTGTTCCTAAATGACATTGCAGGGCTACCTTTGAGCCCAAATCTTGCTTAGGGAAAAGCCGGGACAATGTCAACACAATCTGTCATCATACAATAGTTGTAAGATATTTTGTAAGATTTTGCATAGTGTAATTTTATCAAAGCAGTGGTAAACTTTGATGAATGACTGTAGACCTATTTACCCTTCCTCATCCGCTTCTTCCACTGTTCGAGGTAAATCCGCAAAATAGTTGGAGTTGAAGGGGTTGGGACCCCATGTAACTTGAAAACCATTCCAGTCAGGACCTGAATAGAAAAGTTCAGAGTTATCCCGTACGTCTGTCTGTGTGTCTGTCTGTCTATCTGTCTATCTATGGATTGTATCTACCTATCCATCTGTCTGTCTGCCAGACTATCTGTTTGCCTGTCTGTCTGCATGTATCTTTATGACCCCATAAACTGATCTGTTCTTCCTTGTCTGCATAAATCCTATTCTGATCGTCCGCCACTATCTACTTCTTGATTCAGTGATCATTCCAAACGATAATTACTTTTAGAAAGAATTATAGAAAGGAAAACCTGATCTACCTAATCAACCTTGCCAGAGAAAGTCTCATTTGCTCTGAAAACCACAATACTGAAGAGACACTGATACTACTACTACAACAACGAATATTATTGTGACAACTAATTGAACTACTACATGTACTACTCCTATTACTACCACTGTTACTACTACTACCAGAGCCGCTACTACTATTACTACTACTGTTACTACAACGACTGTTACCATTAGTAATGCTACTAATGCTGCTGCTACTGCTACTGCTACTACGACAACGGTCTTTACAAGAAAAAATATGGGAGGTGAAATAAAATATCCCGATGTCTGAATAATCTTTTTTCCTTTTGGCACAACGTACAGTCACTTTTTACATAGATCTCATACTTCCCTATATGATTATTGACATTGTCTTGAGACGATAGAAATATTCTTAAAATAAATCAACTTGTAAAGTTGTCACAATAAATATTTTGATTTATCATGGTAGTTCTTTGGAACTGAAGACAGAAATTAAATGAGTTAGAGCACAGTTTGCGTTATGTTCAGTGATGTAACAAACCAGCAATTTGCGAAATGATAAACTCAAAGTAGACTAACTGTAAGAAACCGATGGACAGATTTGCTACTCACACGAATACCTTGTCTACTCACCACTAAAAAATAACCCAGAACACGAGACGGCCAGTACAGAAAGCCCAACAATAAACGTGAAGATATCCATTGATAACGTGTACGACAAACCAAGCCTGTCTTTACCAATAACGCCGGCCTCAGTTATTCAAAAAATGAAGATAAAAAGTTCATAACCGAGCTACATTTTATACCGATTCACGCCCCGCACACATACTCACTTGTCCCAAAGAGATACAAACACATGCTTATGTCTGACGTATCCGCAAACAGGACTGAGTAGCGTGCGATTGAACCATGATTGTCAACAAGTAATTTCTTAATGTCAGGCTATAACATTCATGCTCATGCGTAAAGCCAAAATGCTCTCACAGTAGGACGTTAGTTACCAACTTCTCAAAATGGTATCAGGGCCATATCGCCATCGACATGTTCCCTGTGGCCACATTTCCCATTCTGCTAAGGCTGGGAGAGACAGGCAGAGACAGACCGTGACTGAGAAAGAGAGAGAGAGAGAGAGAGAGAGAGAGAGAAAGAAAAAGAAAGACACACGCACACAGACATACATTCACACAGAAGGAGAGGTAGTCCTATGCCTGTAGTAGATTAATAACAAAGAAAGAAGGAAAGAAAGAAATCCATTAAATAAATTGTCGAGTTCAAACAGTGACTTGAGTAAAAAGATGGATACAAATTTGCACATATGACCAAATTTTTGCCTTTGCATTCATGGCGTCATACACTTGTCATCAGTGAGATAAAGAGCAATTAGTAAGTGTTTGTTTAACCACATGGTGGTCTCACGCTATGAAGACAGTCAACGCACAAAAATGTCACTGGTGTGACTGTCAGTTGTGGGTACAAAGTCCAGAAACTCATTTTTTTTAAATTTGTGAAACGCAATTGATTAATGTTCGTGTGGTATGAAGGCAGCTTTTTCTTAGGGGGTGGGTGGTGGAGCAATGGGGTCGCTTGTGAAGTAAAAGCGGTATGAAGCTATTGTTCACGGGAAGGGGGGAGGGAGGGGAATTCAGACTAAGCTTTTCAAATTGTTTCTGGCCCAAAAAAGGTTGGAAAAAAAATGCCTATTGGACACTCCTCTCACTGCATGTGGGGAATTTCTGTTCCAAAATGTGCATCTGACCTGGATGCCGCACAATCTGTATTTTTGTTTATATAATTATGTTGTGTTTGTCCCCCACACCCCCCCCCCCTCCATACACACACACACAAGGGCAGCTACTTTCTTTATGTACATGCATTTTTTTGGGTTGTGCAGTACAGAAGTACTTAGCACTGAGTGTCAAGATTCGAGGTGAGTAAGGTCTTTGGGGATACCAGCGCATTCGACTAATCGAAAAGCCACTCACACTCGTCCAGGCACAACCAGAATAAGTAATAACACACTTGTTGGATATATATATATATATCAGGCCTGAAGGGCCATACTAATTTATTACTACGGATACAATAGATATGTTTGCAGATACAATAAATATGTTTGCAGATACAATGGATATGATTGCTTCAAATAGTGGCTACATTGTGGGAACTCAAGCTTGTCGCTGAAACTTATTAACTGTAATTCAAGAATTCCAGAATCACATGAGATACAAACTATGGCATTCAATATCACATGAGACACAATCTATGGCATTCAATATCACATGAGATACAATCTCTACGTACTACTTCTACAAAAGATTAGTTCTATGAATGATTTCAATACTTCTTTCTTTCCATACACACTACCATTCTACCCTGCATTAATTACTGTCTCTCTTGTGAGGATTGCCAGGTGGCTTTCCTACTACTCAGCTTCACGTCATTGGCTGATCTAGTAATTCCTGTCTCGTTAGTGTGGACTTATGGATTGCCTACCATTATACGCTCGTAGCAAAGTACGAGCGTAGATCCAAAGGACACGGTTCGCACTTTTGGCCTAGTGCGACGAGGCGTCTATATCAACTCTCTGGACGATGACACAGTCACTCCACTTTTAACTTCACTCGTAATTCGTATCTGTTCTGTTCTACGCTCGTCTCCTACTGTCAGGCCCTGGAGCTCGAGCCGAGAGAACCCTCACTGGAGCGAATGATTTCCACAGCTGTTCTCTGATTAAACAATGGCGACTTACGCTTATATACCTCCAGCCAAACCCCGTGAAAGTTTCTTGTCTCACCTTCCGAAATCATGCCGGGTTCACGTGCCCCGTGCACTGCTTGCACAACTCACCGCCTTAGGGCGTGAGTCCACTAACCTATAAAATCCCACCTTTTTATTCTAAGGGTCTGATCACACTAACACTACTCACTGGATCCCCAAAATCAGCTCATGACACTGAGGACGATCGGGACTCCTTATATATGATGACAGCAGTGAACGTCACAGCGGTGGTGTTGGGGTTGTTGACACTTTGAAGTGCTTGGCAATGGCGCGTCGTGGGACGAATGTTGTTATTTGTTTGTTGTTTTTGCTGTCGTTATTTGTCGTTGTTGTTGTTGTTTAAAGTTGTTGTTTTAGGTGTGGTTTTTGTAGGTCATTGTTGTCATCTCTGTTATTGTTGTTGTTGTTGTTGCTTGTCCTCAGACATGGCAAGTGAAGAGCTCCAAGGAAACTGAAACCTCGGCATTGACAGGCGTGGCTCCATTTTTCCATACGTGTTGCTGAGATCAATATGATTTTAATATCTTTTTTTTTTCAAGTTCGAGAATGTTTTTTTTTTGTTTTTTTTTTCAACCATACATCATACACACTTTTCATGAAACCCGCCACTGTAGTCTGCAAAACCTACAACCAGGACTTCTAAAGAGCATAGAGGAGAGGCAGACCCCCGTAAGGCCTGTCCACCTAGCAGAAAGTCCGTTCCCTTCGTTGGTAGTCCATCGATTCCGATGAAGACGTAGTCTGTGAACTCATCGATGGGAGCGCATGTGGCTCCGCAGTCCAAGACTGGATGCACACAGGCGCCTGCAGGTGTCACAGCGGTAATCTATTGTTTGAGCTGGGGCAGACGCTGTTCCATGGCGTCTGTCCTTTGCTGACTTCCCTTTGCGTTCCCTTTACTCAGATACAAAAATCAGAAGGAATGGACGTGTTTTCTGCTTCCTGTTCTGATTCTCTCCCCCCCCCCCCCGAATGCGAAAATAGGTCTGTTTCTATTTCGGTTTTTCAGCCGGTTTCAAAATGGCGTCGCAGTCCCAGAGAATCATACACCAATCATGCATGTGGGTGTCTGTCCTAGTTTTCCCACTGTCTAAGTTTTTCGGGAGTGACTGATTGTTTTAAATTGTTCATTACAATGTTGTGTTTATGGGTATGGCTGACTGTCTGATTAAAAGCAGCTAACAATGTGCGTTGTTGAGGATAAGTTTTTTTCCTTATATGTTCTGTTACACCACATGTGTGCGGTTCAAAAGTAATTCTGGCACTATAGCAGAAAACAAAAGTGGGAATACACTATCTGGAACAGATAGAATTTCTTTTATAGCAAAATATACTTTCATTTAGGTTGCAAATACCAACATTAGTGAATAATGCATATTTTTCTTGAGGGTGGGAAACGGGAAACATGGTTTGTTTTCACTGGTTACGTCTAGATACTGCACATTGATTTATGGCTCTCAAGTGTTTGTTATAAATAGTGGGGAGGATTCTGGTTTGATTTAGAGAGTTCAATCCTTTCAAACCTGACAACTGGGATTCATAGAGTGGTTATGTGAGCGGTCAGTGACATGATTTTTTTTTTAGGATTGTCAGATATGGTGACTTCGACCAAGGGCCCCCGAAAAGTCCACCACCATTCCTACCCAGTAGACCTGTGGGAGTCAACCTGCCTTGATAGCCAGACCAGGGACAACAGGAATACAATGTAAGTATCTAACAGCTCAGGACTTGTTCAAGTTGTTATTTTCAACAGTGCACCTGTCTAAACACTGTGCAAATACACAATGATAATGCAGCAGCTGTGGGACCCAGCAAGCCAACACGCTACAAAAACTGGAAGGGCGTAGAAGAAGATGAGTATTATAGATTTATGGGTCCGTTCATGTACATGGGCATGATCCAGGTACTCAATGTAGGTTTATATTGGAGCAGGAAAGGTGTATTTATTAATGGATTAAGGGTTAGGGCATTTATGACTAGGTTTAGGTTCAAGCGAATTCTTTGCTTCTTGAATATCTCTAATAGGAATGTAACAGTTGATGCAAATTTCAGCACATTATGATGGGGAGAGTCAGATGAACTGATCGTCTACCCCTTAAAAAACGAAACTGTCTCGAACTGTTGTAGAAATAAATAACAGGATCCGATGAACAATTAATACTAACGTTTAATAACTGTAAACAAGAGCTGATATCCACAAGTTACTTACACCTAGCTAGCCGGGAAGGCACACTTCTGACTATGACTGGATTTGCACACCTACGATTTGCACCTTACGATTTTCACCCACGATTTGCACCACTCCTACTCGCCTGGCCCTCCTTATATATATTCTGTCCAGGAACGTTCAGGAAGCTGCTTAACCGCCCCATAAGCACGAGACAGACCTAGATCGTTCGGGACACATACCAGCCACCCAATCGTACACAGACACGTCACAGAATTACATCACTCAAGGTCGACCTAGCGTAATCTCGGACACTGCAGTATCTTCCAGACTCTCTAGATTTTCAACAGTGAAACAAACAAGCCACATCAAAGAGAAATACCGGCCTTGCTGGCGAGAGGGGGGAGGAAGGTCGCCGAGTGAGACTCGCCAAGCGGGGGGGGGGGGTGAGAAAATATCGATCGTTCAACTATTGGGATGCTACACAACTCCCCAATTTAAGTTGAACATTCTTCAACTATCTACATCATAAAGCGTCTACACTATCATAAAATACTTCTCATCTCCAATCTTACAATAGACATTGCTAATACTGTACTAGGTACCTTCCTAATACCCTAAGTACAATGCAATAACCATAGTATCCTTATAACACTAATACAATCTCATCACAATATCATTGCAGTACCATTACAAAACCTGGTCAACAGTAGACCTACTATTATAAACAATACAATACTGTCACGAGTGGAGTGAGTGCAATTAAGGGGATTGCTACAGAGCGGGTGTAGAGTAAGAAAGGCTCACAGTAGACAGCAAGTTAAGCGTGCTGTTGTGAGTAGTGGGGGCGGGGTCTGAAGGAGGCGAAAGCGCGGTATTACTATCACTGCAAGTTAGAAGGTCCTAGGGATCGGACCTGTGAATAAAAGCCCATCGGGCGGACATAAAGGGGAAGCAGTCGAGAAGACTAGTGAGAGTCTTTCCAGTTATGACTGGTATGTAGAATATTGATTGATTATTATGATTGATGTATTATATTATATTCGTCTATTACCATGATGTAAATAAGTATATGTGAGGAATGTGGAAGTCCTTGATATTGGATATAGCAATGTGCGCCACGAGCGATAGATGAAAGTGAGTTCATGGATTTGTAGCGCGAGTGAGTAGTATGTACTCCGACGGAAGTGTGTTACCGTAAGATGTGTGGTGAGTGAAAGGTGAACTAGTGTGTGTACGTTTCATGGGTTGTAAGGAGAGGTGGAGTGAATAGAAATGGTAGGGTATTATACCAATGTAATGTTATTCTTGTAGGTGTCGGGGACGGGCCGCAGAGCCACCTCGATGAGCACAGGGGATAGGCCAGCATAGGGCCGGAGGCCACACATAGGCCAGAAGTGAGGCTGTCAGTGCAGGACAGTAGAGGCACATAAAGTCGTGGCAGTCAGGCCACGGACAGGGACGTAGATATGAGAGTGAATGAGATACTATATTGTTGCCATGTTGATAGGCTAGTGAACTGATATTATGTTGTTGCCATGTTGATGGCTATGGAAATAATAATGTGTTATTGCCCTGCGGAGGTGCTAGGGGAGTGCTAAGGTGTATGACAATAGGAAGGTGATATTGAGAGACTGCGGTGCCAGTGAATCATTAATGTACTATTAAGACCCTGAGGGGAGAGGCTGAGGCCGAAGTGCCTTTAGGAGTAACTACCGGATTGTGGATCCGAGGGAGCGTGTGTGTGAGAATAAGGCCGTTGTACGGCAGTCATTTCAATAATATAATATATGTAATTGCGCTATTATATGTATAATTATGTTTAATAAATGTGTGAGTCTGATGGATTGTTCTGTTAAGTGTTAACTTGTTTGTTCGTGATTGTTGTCCTGTCATAACTTATTACATCTCCCAGTCTGGGATTTGTGACAAATACCACCACTGTGGTTAAACGATGGTCAATGATAGTATTAAAATCATACAATGGTGAAACGATGGCCATCGAGTACAAAATGCTTCGTGCACAAACCATGGCACATAAACGCTGTACACAACGATGGTTGTTTTAAATACCAAATGCATAAATGCATAAACTCATAGATACAATGGTAAAAATACCAACACATATCGACCACTGATCAGGGTCTAACTTCATCATATCAGATCAAACAAAGCAATACCAACACCGCATAAGCTTAGGCCACTCGTGAATTACAACAATGCAATATACAAAATCACTGCTTGCTCGCAGTTCCCATTTGGGTTACAGTCTTCAAAAATTACATTGTCCCACTGATAACAAATAATGTAAACGTCAAATTATGACTAATACATAGTGGCTCTCTGTCGGCCAATAATTCAATACTCATTCAGATATACCATTACAGTACAATACATTCATCCCAGAAACGTATCTAACAGGCAAAACTCTGGGTTACTGTCAGAGGGTGACGGGTCCTCTTCAGATGTCAGTGGGGTCAGGCCATAGTTTACATAAATATTAATAACAAAACAAAAGACAATAGGGGTATATATTCAAACCAAAAAACTCTAATTAATAACTTAACCAATGATATTCATGTAACTATGGAGGTACTGCAATCAAGTAGCAAATAGGTATATTATACGAAACCAGATATCAATTTAAAGTGACAGTTGAGTCGCCACTGGCCAGTCGCCAGGCAAACTCTCCATAAATCATATGGGCTTAAATGTTAGGAGAGCCCAGTACGCTCAAAGCCTACAGAAGCACTCTTCGGCTTGTAGGTAATTTAAGCAGTTGCCAAAAGACTATATTTTATGCACAATCACTATTCAATTCATCAACAATGTGCTATATTATTCCAATCATACTATGGCAATAGATCTATGATACAGGACACTCGTGGCCGAGTGCCAGCTGGGGTTTCCTTAGTCTTCCTATGAGGCTGTAGTTCTCTCTCTATCTCCGATCTCTATTATGCTTGAATAAATAAGATATATTACCGTTGCTCACGCCTACTGGTAGGCGCGAACATCAATATAGCGCAGCGTGGGCTTTCAAAGGTCAGCCCACTCAGACCTTTCTTTCTAGAGCTCAGTCAGTCCGTTAGCAAGGACTTCTTGTCTTCAAAGCACACAGTTCAGGTAATGGTCAACCGGAGATATTTCACGACACGATGCTTTTGCTCGTCTGTATTCACCAAATCTGAACGTTACACGATGTTTTATACTATCTAACTACCCAACCGTGCTAGTCCGCTGGCCCAATTAGTTCAGCTATCTCATAGGTCGAAACCTCCCACCATTTTAATTGTAGTAATACGTCTGCACTATTCTACCAGCCAGTTAACGTGCAAAAACTTGTCTAGTCATACTTAACAATGTCAACTATGCCCACTTTGTTTCACCCATACTCCATTACTTATTAATCACGAACATTAAAACCCACAAGCGTGAATCTAACAGTTTAACTTTACATTTATTTACTCACCAACTATAATTTGGCGAGGACCGTTCAAGGCCACCAGCCAATTTCTCATGGCCCTGGTAAAACAACAACAACTCACTCTCTGCGTGAGTTTTAACAACATCCGAATCATGACAGTTACAATACATCTCATTGAACTTGTACTATTCAAAACACTCTACTCAGGAAGTCGGCGCCGACATTTTCCTTGCCCTTGACATACCTAATCCTGAATCGATATGACTGTAACAATAGACTCCATCGTAATAGCTTTGGGCTGTCAAATCTGGCAGGATTCAAATACTCTAATGACCTATGGTCAGTCTGGAGCACAAACTCCTTACCATATAAGTACAAAGTAAACTTCTTTACGGCCCAAACGATGGCTAGGCATTCTCGCTCTGAGACTGAATATTTCGTCTCACGAGGCAATAGCTTACGACTGGCATATGCCACAGGATACAACTTTCCCTCATATTCCTGCATAAGAGCAGCACCCAACCCGCGATCTGATGCATCCGTTGCTAAGACGAATTCTTTTGAAAAATCTGGCAAACATAACACGGGTTTGGAAACAATGGCATTCTTCAAAGAAGTGTACGATTTCTCCTGCACTTCTTCCCACTGAACTACATTGGGCTGACCCTTTCTAAGCAAATCAGACAGTGGTGCTGCAATCGCTGCAAAGTTAGGTACAAATTCTTGGTAATATCCCACCAGTCCTAAAAATGCTTTCACTTCCTTTTTAGTGGTGGGTCTGGGTGCATCCCGCACCTTACACACATTTTCTTCTAACAAGCCAATCATACCCTTTCCCACTGAGTGTCCAACAAAGTCCGCTTCAGACGTTCCAATCAGGCACTTGGATGGTCTTGCCGTTAATCCAGCTTGGTCCATCCTCTGCAGCAGTTCCTTGAGAGCCTTCACATGCTCGTCGAATGTCTCTGTATGGATCAGCAGGTCGTCCACATACGCTGTCACATTGTTCAGTCCATGGATCAATGGCTTCACGATCCTGTTCAGTGTAGCTCCTGAGTTCATCATCCCGAAGGGCATCCGGGTGAATTCATAGTGTTCGCCCATGGTGACGAACGCTGTCTTGGGAATGTCTTGTTCCCGGACTCGCACTTGCCAGTATCCCTTGCTCAAGTCGATCCGAGAGAATAGTCTTCCTCTCGGCAGACTCTGGAACACTTCCGATGGGGCTGCTGTCGGATGAGGGTCGAACACGGTGATCCTGTTCAGCCTCCTGTAGTCGATGCAGACTCTGTTGGATCCATCCTTCTTCTTGACGACAACAACCGGTGAAGCATAAGCTGATGAGCTCCTGCGTATGATGCCCAACCTTTCCATGGTGCTGAGCTCCTCCTTCAAGGAGTCGCGCATAGCATAGGGCACCGGGTATGGTCGTTGCGAACAGGTACCTCTGACGTCAGGTCGATACAATGTTCGCCTAACTGGCAGCATCCGGGGAGATTGGTGAAGATGCGTTGATACTCCTTCACCACGTCGCCTAGTTGTTGACGTTGTTCCAGCGTCAGTTGCGTTCCATATTGGGCATCTTCGTAGCCTTCCTTCTGGTCCCAGCTTCCTAGGTCGGCAAGGTCCTCCGTAATTCCACCGTTGTCGCCTTCCAGGTCGCAGTCCTCGATGACTGTCATGCCAGCTGACTCCACAGGTTGACTCTCGTCCATCACGTCGTCCTCTGCCAGCACGGTCCCAGCATCACCACCGTCGTCGTCCATCATAGCGTCGACATCTCCAGGTGTGGTGTCGCTCCTGCCGTCGTTCATCTCACACATCTCGGTCACGACAGATGCCGGTCCCATTGCCGCCGCCGCTGCTTGCGTCGTCGCTGGTGTAGTCCTGGGGATATACCTCTTGAGAAGGTTAGCGTGCAATGTCTTCTCTTTCACACCCATCTTGACTTTGTAGTCGTTGACGCCGACAACCGAGACTACCTTGTATGGTCCCTTCCACTGGACTAAGAGGTTGTTGGCGTTTGTCGGCAGCAGTACTAAAACTTCGTCGCCAGGGCGGAACTTCCTCTCTCGAGCCTTCCGGTCGTAGTAAGTTTTTCTGTCTACCTTGTGCCTTTGAGAGCTCTTCCGTCGCCAACTTCCACGTGTCCTCCAGCCGCTCGCGTAGTTCCATGACGTACTGGTAACTGGTCTTTGTCTCCGGTTCCTCTACGTCCTTGGTCCATAACTGTCGCAAGATGTACATCGGTCCTCTCACCGTTCTTCCATACAGCAACTCGAATGGGGCGAACTTTGTCGATTCTTGGGGAACTTCACGATACGCGAAGAGCAGCGGGTTAATGTATCGGTGCCACTGCTTAGGTTCCTCCGCGCACAGTCGCCTCAAGGTCTTCTTCAGTGTGCCGTTAAATCGCTCCACCAGCCCGTTGCACATAGGGTGGTAGACTGTGGTGGTCGACTGTCGAATTCCCACTAATCTGTTCGTTTCTTTCATGACGTCCGACATGAATTGAGTCCCTTGATCAGATAAGATGTCCTCGGGCACACCCAAACGGCTGTAGATATTTACTAAGGCTTCTGCTACTGTCTCCGCGTCAATCTTCTTCAAGGGGGTCGCTTCAGGGTAACGAGTAGCGTAGTCTACGTATACCAGGACATACCGATGCCCGCCTTCACTTGGGGGGTCAATAGGTCCTAATAGGTCCACGGCCACTCTCCTAAATGGGACGTCTACCACTGGCATACTCTGCAAATGCACCTTTGGAGTCGCTCCCTTGTTCACTGTCCTCTGGCAGATGTCACATGAGCGGCAGTATCTCGCAACGTCACCTTCGATACCAGGCCAGTAAAAATTGCTCATCACCCTGTCCTTCGTTTTCTACACGCCGAGATGTCCTTCGACGATAGAATCATGGGCAACGCTCAGTACATACTCCCTCAGTTTCTCGGGTAGTACCACTTGTCTTGTAATCGTAGCCCGTCTTACGTCCCTATAAATCCGGCACAGTACACCTCCGTGTCGCTCAAAGTGTACGGACTTGTTGCCTCTGTTGGTCGGAATTTTCTTCTGCCCCAACTTCTTGAGGTCTTCGTCTTCTTCCTGGAGTCGGATGAGTTCCTTCCTATCCACTCCCGCGTGCCGTTCTGCCCTCGGCACCCTCAGCGACGTAGTCTGGTCCTTCCTCTTCTCCTGGGCCCTCGTGGTCACCGCTCCTACCATCACCTCAGTATCAGGGTCGTACGGGTCCTTCGCTCCGTCCACGTTCCCGACTACTAGGTCGCAGATGGTCTCCGGGAGACACAGTGCCGTCACTCTGCCCGTCAGGTAAGGCGTTCTCACGTCGATAATGGCTTCCTCCGCCGCTAACAAGGAGTTATCGATCTTCGCGATAAGTTTCTTCCCACCGGTGAGCTGTCCGTCGTCCACCAGTGATCGCCGCACCACTACACCTTCACAGCCGGTATCTCTTAGGACGTCTACTGCTCGATTTCCAATCAAGCCCTTCATCACTGGTAACTTCAGCTTCTCCACGGTCCTTCCGTCACTGCATCCTCCGCACGTAACAGGCACCGCTAACTGGAGCTTCCCGTCCTTCATTACCGCTTGAACGTTGATGCTGGTGTCAGCCGTCGTCGCATCCTGTCTCGACGACTCGTCCGCCGCTATAACTACGGCTGCCGCCGCTTTGTTCGGCTTGCCTCGCCCCGTATCCTTCTGGGCTGGACACATTCTCCGAACGTGGCCTGGCTTTCCACAAAGGTAACATCTAAACTCACCTTTGTCGTTTATCTTGGTACGACACTCCGTCGCCTTATGTCCCGGCCTCTGGCACCTATGGCAGACCTGTGGGCTTCTGTCTCCGTTGGGCCTCTGTCGCAATGGCCGGCTCTGCAATCTGGCGCTCCCGCTGAGTGTCCGGTTCCTCGCTACCAGGAACGCCTCCGCCGAGTCTGCGACGTCCTCTAGCGTCTGTGGCTTCCTCTCCCTCACATGGGTCGCAAGGTCTGGTGGGCAAACATCCATAAACTGCTCTCTAACGAACAGGTCCCTCACTCCCTCGTAGGTCTTCTCCGTCTTTGATAGCTTTATCCACCTCTCTAGGTAAGTCTTGATCCTAGTAAGAAACATCCCGACATCTTCTCCATCTTCAGGCTTACCTTGTCTGAACATGAGTCTGTAACCGTCATCTGACAGGTTATACCTCTTCTGTAAAGCTTCCTTGACTTTGTCGTAGTCCTTGGCCTCATCGATCGGCAATCGACTGAAGCACTCCAGAGCTCTCCCAGTCAGCAGGGCAGACAGTGATGTCGTCCAGGTGGATCTAGGCCAGTCCGCTGTCTCGGCAAACCTCTCAAAACGAAGTAGCCAGCTATCAAGGTCGTCCTTCCCATCCTGAAATGCAGGTAGCTTGGGTCTCTTGGAACTGGCGTGGTCGCTGGTCCCCTAAGACGACTCGCCTCCACGCTGATGGCGGATCCTCTCCATCTCCAGCTCGTGGTTCATCTTTTCTCTTTCCAGCTGAGCCTGTCGTTCCTCTCGTTGAGCCTCTATCTTCAGTTGCTCCATGCGCTCTTGTCTCTCTCTTTCCTCCTTTAGGCCTTCACGGATGTAATCCTGTCTCTCCTTCCCAGTGAGCTCCAAGGCGTCTGCTTCCTGGCCAAGCCTTCCAATAGCCTCTGACATGTTGTGGATATCCTCGATGATCTTTACACAATTTAACTTCTACTTTAGAAACACTCCGATGGTCTGAGTTGAATCTGTTCTGATCTGATCGGATCCCGGACGAGCCCCCAATATGTAGCAGTTGATGCAAATTTCAGCACGTTATGATGGGGAGAGTCAGATGAACTGATCGTCTACCCCTTAAAAAACGAAACTGTCTCGAACTGTTGTAGAAATAAATAACAGGATCCGATGAACAATTAATACTAACGTTTAATAACTGTAAACAAGAGCTGATATCCACAAGTTACTTACACCTAGCTAGCCGGGAAGGCACACTTCTGACTATGACTGGATTTGCACACCTACGATTTGCACCTTACGATTTTCACCCACGATTTGCACCACTCCTACTCGCCTGGCCCTCCTTATATATATTCTGTCCAGGAACGTTCAGGAAGCGGCTTAACCGCCCCATAAGCACGAGACAGACCTAGATCGTTCGGGACACATACCAGCCACCCAATCGTACACAGACACGTCACAGAATTACATCACTCAAGGTCGACCTAGCGTAATCTCGGACACTGCAGTATCTTCCAGACTCTCTAGATTTTCTACAGTGAAACCAACAAGCCACATCAAAGAGAAATACCGGCCTTGCTGGCGAGAGGGGGGAGGAAGGTCGCCGAGTGAGACTCGCCAAGCGGGGGGTGAGAAAATATCGATCGTTCAACTAGTGGGACGCTACAAGGAATAATGAAGATAAGAATGACAAGTTGGCTAAAGTTAGATTTTTGTTTGACTTCAGTAGGAGGAAATGTATGAGCTTATATCAGCCAGGCATGATTATTTCCATAGATGAGATGATGGGCGGGACCAAAGGAATAACTCATTTAAGCAGTACATTAGAGACAAGCCAACTAAGTGGGGTATGAAACTTTGGGTACTGGCTGATTCTAGTACAAGATATACATAACATTTTGATATCTACTTAGGAAAATCTATAAACTCTAGTTCCTTTGGTCTTGCAAAATATGATGTTGCCGTGAATTTTGCTTCCTTTCTTTTGAATCAGGGTTACAGATTGTTTGTTGACAATTTTCACTCTAGTTTTCGGCTTTTCATTGATCTTTTTGAAACAAGGAATTGCGGCCTGTATGACCATTTTTAGTAATAGGAGAATCCAGCGGAACTGAAACATGTAAAACAGTGGCAAAAGAAAACAAACTTTGGGGATATGATATTTTGACTTTGCAGTCGAAAGGTTATAGGACAGTTTCTGCTATAAGAACAATACACACGGCCAATGATTTTCATGGGTAAAGAGGAGGACTAAAACAAGTGGGGTATTTGAACACATTGAAGTCAATCAACCTGCAGCTATTCAGGATTACAATTCTAATATGGGCGAGGTGGATAAGACTGTTCATTTGTTAAATAAATATAATATGGTGACGAAAACAAATATTGGAAAGCTTCGTTTTTTCATTTTATTGATATTTCTCGCGTCAACTCGTATATTTTATCATATTCTATTTCAGGGCTGGCGGACCCAGAATTCCAGATTTACCAGAGTTAAAACGACCAAAGAACGTCAGACAGTTTTATTTCAGCATTGAACTGATCAGACAGTTAGGCAAGTTTGAGGACTATTCTGAATTACCCGTGGCAACAAAACCTCAAGTTCAGACACCCCTTTATATTATACCACAAATTGTTCCATCTTCCCAGACAAAATACTCTAAGTTATGTTGCAAATTAACTGGGATTAAATTACGTAAATTTCACGTTTTGCAATAGTTATGCGCCGTAATGTGATTTTATCTAAACAGGTGCCAGTTCACTGATATGTGTAAGTGTCAGAAATGTGGATATATGATGGAGAAATGGATGCTCTTTGGAGAAATAATACACTTTCTACTGATACCTTTTTTTTTTTCATTCCATGTGTTCATCATGTTGTCTCATTTTTGTGTGAAAAACTTACTTTTAGAAGCGCATTTTTCTGAATAAATAACCATAACATCACTCATCAACACTGTAAGAACCATGTAAAGTATTAGAGTAACAATTTCTCAACAAAATGATACCACATAAGCCTGCCTAACTTTAGGCATATTGGCCATAACACTTGAAATACTGCAGTATCCTGTGTGTTCTCTAAAATAACCGGAAGACAAGAATGTAATTATAAATGTAATTTTTACTACAGAACAAAATACAGGACATACAGCGACAAAGGATTCAAAGGACACAGAAAAAACTGTCTCGACACAATTTCTCAAGAATATGAAATGTCAAAGTAAAACTTTATAATGTCTATAAATTAAGCCCTGCCGTCAATGTCCATCGCACTGTAGTGTTGTATGGCAACCACAAACTGGTGAAAATAGACATGGGAATAACAAATTCTGGTGGATTACAGGGTGAATTGAATTGAAACAGAAATGAGTTTCTCTTTAAGATCATCATTATTTTACATGAATTAAAAGAAAATCACTTTTTTTTCTTTATTTTTTTCTCCCAAAATAAATCATTATATTATTACAAACAATGTCATGCTTACATTTGCACTCATAAAAGAATCTGGCAGTCCGAAGAATATGTAATAGAGTGGTAAGAAACTCTTCAGGTGGAGCGAGACAGATGGTGATATTCAGAGGAAGAATGGATTCTTTCATTAGATGTTTCGGCCTTTAACTTCCTGACATCTTATAGAACCCCGGCCATACCGAGTTCATGTCTCTCGGTGTTCGTCATTCACCTTTTTCGGGGGGGGGGGTGTCACCAGCCTTTTCTTTGGATTTAAACCCTTACCGCTTGGTTTCTGTTCATCTATGAAGATGTCTTATCTATTTTGCCAAAACTGCCACTTGAGTTTCTTCAGAGAGAGTATATTGTTGAACCGACAAATCCCCTTGCTCCTACTTCCACTGCAAATGTGCTTGACTTTATTCCGGCATTCCTTAGATCCCCCAGGAGATCCTGGTATTTGGCCACTTTAAATCGTTGTTTACATTTTCTTCAAGGGAGACACCTTCTATTGTTTTATACAGATACTTTTATATTTCTCTTTAGCTCCCCTATCAAACATCTACCAGTGTTGGGAAGGGAATTGATAATTTTTATTTTCTTGGAACTGAATTTCTTTAAAACAGCTGGGGAATATAAATGCTATTCTCAGTTCATACTTAAAACAGTGTTCTTTTGTACAGGTATAAAGAAATGTAGTTTCAAACTGTCTTTCTGTTGGAAAGTGGAAAGAAAGCACTGGAAGAAATGCTTTATTTCCCTTAATGTCTATCCCACCTCCAATACCTTGTGGAATAGTATAAAATGATGCTTATTTGTCTGTCATAATTTTATCTGCCTTTGTCTTCGCTGTCATCACTACTGGCAGGCCGTGACCGGAACAGAAGGAGATTGCATGAATGATTGGTGAAAGAGAATGGATGAATATTACTCTGAAGCCAGAGATTCTGTAAACAGACCTGGGGGAGCTAATAATGAGAAGACACAGCAAGTGAGATGACAAAGATTTGAGTTGAGGGTGGAGGAACGGGGAGAGGAGAGGAGTGAGAGGAAGGGGAGGAACGAGGCTGCACAAGAACAAACTAAAAAAAAACAAAAAAACTAAAAAATACACTAAAAATGACAGCTACTTTATGAAGTAGGTAAAAGAATGATTATATTATTAACGTGGTCTCACAATTAACATGTCTGGTTGTTTAGACTTTCCAAGACCATTAAATATGATGATTGTATTTTCATTGTCGAATCGCTTCCTAAAGTGTCCTATACCAAAAAAAAACAAACTATTATGTACATTGCCTATTGCTGAACAGGAAGGCATCTTCTTTTTCCAGGACTCAGTTTTCTCCGAATTTACTTTGGGATTTATGCTCAAACATTAACACACTGATGGTGTTTTCAACCATCAAAGCACTGTACTGTGGCGGGATTTATGATGTGTTTACAGAACAGACATGTAACATACACACTAGAAGCTTACACCTCAGGATAACACCAGGCAGGAATTCAATAGATAAATGTATATTGTTCGATTTATGGAAGCTAAATGTTCTTTTACTACCAAAAAACAAAGCAAGCCAAAAAAGAATTAATAATAGAAAGAAGCAAGCGATATAAATGTTGGACTATTTACAGACTTATTACACATTATTACGTCTGAGTACTGGAGTTGATCTCATTGGCGATATAATTATACAATGAAAACATTAAGAAGGAAAAATCATATACGATTCTCAAAATACATTGTGTCTTTTATATAATGAAATGGTGTTGGGTTTTCTTTTTCAATTAATGTTGCTCAAATACCAAACTGAAGACTTACACAAAAGTTTTGGGTTTGCTTGCTTTGTGAGATTAAAAGAGTTTTAAAAAGTGTCAAGTAATTAATCCGCGTCCGTTACATTTTATGTACACCTCACACTATATCAATAGTGGATTTTTCTTTCAAATTGTCACAGTTTCTGTTGCCCACGCATGATTAATTAGTTGGGTACAACAATCACACGGTGTGCTGCACAAAGGCAATGTAAACAAACCATGCGTGTTGTGTTCTTGACCACATGTGATCCGATATAAAAATAATACAAAAACATTCACTGACAATTATGGAATAAAATTAATGTACATTTTTTCTGAAAAAAAAAGTAAAAAAGAAAAGGTATACAAAGATGCACAGAAAAGGAAAGACTTAACCCAAAAAAGTGACATGCGGATGGAGAAGGCGCAGCTCAGAAGGGACAGAGTTCTGAGCCAGCAAGGTTAATAAAATATGACTTAAGGCCTGTTTTGATGGTACGGATTTTGCATGCGTACTGCATGCGTACTTTGCAAGTGCAGAATACGTGGGTATTTTTTAAAATATGCGGATCCCTCAATATCACTTCAGGCAGTTCCGTGTGACACATACGTATGTCTAAAATACCGGATGGTGGAGCCATTTTTGTCCAAAACACATACGTACTTTGAAATTTGAAGCGAGTCTTCTCTCCAACCAAACACCGGCAATGGCTATGACCGACCGCTTCTAAAACTATCAATTGTGTAAGCAAGTAGTCTTCCGAGAAGCTGTTTTTGACATTGAAGCAATGGCTTTTTGTTGTATATTAAAAAAAAAAAAATTCGAAACAGAACAAACATGAAGTTTTTCCATGCAAACCCCAAGACCGTCTGATGGAATTAGTGAGAGCCAACCAATCCTTACGATGCTTCACATCCGCAATATCAGGACGGGCAACTACAACAAAATAATTATATTCTTGGTTGGTCCCTTCAATCTACGAAATCAATAGTCCAAGACGCTGCCATCTACACAAATGACATGTTGTTTCGCACGAAACATGGCATTACGCATTAAACATGTCAGACAAAACACGTACGTAATCTGCATTAAACTATGGGCCAGGGGAACGAAAAATCTGTACAACTTCTGCATCAACGAACTACGAAAGTAAAAAGTACATAAAATACATGGTATCAGTGTCACGAACACATTTGATTCATAAATGTTTCCACTGACTAAATTTTTGTGAGAGAGCAGTGAGTAATTTTTACAAACGTAATTATTGTGCGAGCCAGCATAACTTGGTCTCGTAAACAATTTGTTTTGAACAGTTTTTTAAATAATAGATAGACAGAAGATGTGGAGAAGGATAGACGGACAGCGTAGGTGTGCAGGACTGAGCACTTTTTATATCTCGTGTTTTGAACTAGGTTTAGTAGAGAGGGAAGGGGTGAGTAGGAATTAAATGTTATTGAGACGTCGGTTAACGTACAGAAAATCCGTGATCCAGAGTAAAAGTTCGGGGTTTTGAACATGTTAAGAATTTATTGCTATAAAATTACATTTTATTGTCTTGAGTGATTCGACCTTTGATGTCGACCCAAGGTCGTTGCGTAGGGCTGTTACTTAAAATAACTCAGTTCGGCAGCTGAGCTAGAAGGGGTTGCACCAATCACAATCCAGGAATTAGACGGTAAGCTGCAGATGCAGTCCAGTATTTAAGGCCATACAGAACTTAGTTCTGGGCCACATGTAGACAATCCATTTACGAGGTGGACGGCGAGCTCTCAGCCAGATGAGAAGTTATAGAGACGCAGCGATTGAGCTGATATGTACAGTGATGGAGCATTGTCAGAAATCTACGCTCCTGAGCCCAAGCCTACTTGTTTGAGCATTAAACCCACAGCGCTAATATCGACAGCCCTCACATTGTGAGGGCCGAATGGTGAGCTAAAGATTTTAATTCTATGCTGAATTTACAGCCACCTACACATGTAGACTGTTGACCAGTACTGCCAGACCACATGCATTTCCCGCGTGTGAACTACACCAGAGCGCGCCTGGCAGAGACGCTATATAAATATGTTTTAGTATGAAGAGAGATAGAACTTTAAACCTTACAGGATCCGTCGCCCTCGGGCGCGGATTCTTTTGAATGTAAATTTATTGTGACTTAGATAACTTCATATTACATTGCCTTAAGTACTTCATAGTTGCTCCTCAGCTTAGCTGAGCATTTTCAGTTGCTATTGTATTCGTTATCTATTATATATTTTATCTTTGAATTCGTTAGATATATAAACTTTGCAGTCTGTTACTCAAATTGATTTATTTAGTTTTTAGAGTGAAAGTTGTTTATTTGTTTTGTTTTTTTTGTGCTCGTGTGATTGGGAAGCGGACCTCTCGATCTATATTCCCCAAAATCCCGATCCGCGACAATCAGGCTTTTAGTCTCTCTGTCTCTTTCTTTCTTAAACACGCACACATACACATATACACCATACACGTTCGTGCGCATGCGCTGGCACACACATACACAAACGAACGGGCGCACGCACATGTATATATATAAAATGTCAAAATAATTATTGAAAACGCAAGAAATAAAACAAGACAGAAAAGCAATGACAAGAATGATATAAATTCAGAAAGTAGAATTATCCACAATTCATGTTTTGTGCATTGTGTGTTTGTATCCGTATGCTCGCGTGTGTTCGTGTTTATATGTGCGTATGTACCTTGTGTGTATGTTTGTATAAAACTATGTATTGGTATTTGTGTAGGTACATGTGTGTGCGCTTGCATGCGAGTGTGTGTGTGCATGTGTGTGTGTTGTCGGACCGAGGAAGGTACAGAAAATAATTAATTTGCCCAACAATTTGTGGAACTAACGGCATCACAGTCACACGGCCACAATGTCGGAGGTCATGGAGAATTTTGCCACACAAAGCAAATTCAGTGGTGCATTTTAGGCGCGTCTTCAGATTTTTGTTTTCTTTTTCTGCAGGTATGAAGCGTGTTTCCATCCTTGGAGGGAGGCTACAGGTGGAGGGTGAGGGGGAGAGGTGTCGTGATAGTTAGAAGATCAGGCAACGGGTTGTGAATGTCAGGACAAAAACAGAAATCCGCATTCTAAACTTTTCGAGCGACACATCGGATTTCATAGGACTTGGGTGGACAGGTAGCTCCCCACACGCCTTCCAGGGGCGGCAAATTGTTTGGATCTGCGGGGAGAAACTGGAACTTCTGATACAGTGCTGACAGATACAAGAACAGTTCCATCTTGGCCAAACCTTCACCGAGACATACTCGTCTACCCAGAGAAAAAGGCACCAGTTCTTCCCTTTTCACCAAATTGCCTTGATCATCCAAAAATCTCTCAGGTCGGAAAGCTTCAGGATCTCCCCAGATGTTCGGGTCCAGCAAGACTGAGTCCAGATTTGGTATAATTTGAGCTCCCTTGGGGATGTGATACCCACAGACTGTCGTGTCCTGACTACAAGAATGGGGTAGGTTCAGAGGCACGATACTTGCTATACGCTGGGTCTCCATGATCACGGCGTTGAGATACTTCAATTTGGGCTTGTCTAAGACGTTCGGCAAGCGGTCTGTCCCTACTTCCTTTTTAATTTCTTGGAAGATTTTCTCTTGAACCTGAGGGTAGTACAGTGAGTACAGCATACACCAGAGCATCGTCGTGCTTGTAGTTTCTGTACCCGCTGCAAACAAGTTGTCTATGATGCGAGTCAAGTTAGCCTCATCCAGTTGCAGTTTTGTCTTGGAATTCTCGTTTTTCTTCATTTCGTGGATGTAAGCAACGATAAAGTTATCCAGATTTTCTGGGTCATACTTCTGCTTCTTCTCGGCCACGAGCTCCTCAATTATATGACGCAGTTCCAAAATGGCAGACATCAATGGCTTAGACTCGAAAGGATCAAAAGGTAAAACTTCTAAAAATGGCAAGAAATCCAACATGTTCACACCGGACATGCGCTGGATAAGATCACTCAATAGAGTTATCAGTTTCAAAAACTTGGGATCATCATCCTCGAAACGCTGGCCGAATATGATGGCACAGATAACATTGGACACACTGGTGTTGGTCATCTGTCTCAAATCTTTAGGTTTCCCGTTGATTTCACCCAGTTTCTGCACAAAAATGTCTACTTCTTTAGTAATTCTCTCTGCCATGATATTCTTCCCCATACCAAAACTACGGAGTATGTTGAGTGAGGTGGTTCTTTGGGTTTTCCAGATAGTTCCAGACGATGCAATGACGCCGTCTTTAAACCATGGCAGTTTTTTCATCAAGTATAGAGTGGAAGGTCTGTCGGAGAAATAGTCAGCCTGTTTGACCAAAGCTTCTTTCACTGCGGGGTAGCCATTGAGAACCACAATTAATCTAGATCCAATACGTAAACTGAACGCTTGTCCCAGTTTGGCTGCCCATTTTTGGAACTGTGGTCTAGGGTTTGGCTTGACCATGTACATGTGACCCAGGATGGGTAAAGCGATCCCCGGGGATGGTGGCAGGTTCTGGTCACTGCGTGACATCATGTACCAGGCCAACAGGAGCAGGACAAGCAGGACAACCCATGAGGTCAGACTGACCGAGGTAACAATTTCCGTTATCATAGTCACACCTGCAAACAGACAGAAGGACATTAAATTTCCACTGTACAAGGTGAACAAAAGTACAGACAGACAGACAGACAGACAGATAGACAGATAGATAGATAGAAAGAAAGATAGATAGATAGATAGACAGACAGACAGATAGATAGATAGATAGATAGATAGATAGATAGATAGATAGATAGATAGATAGATAGATAGATAGATAGATAGGTAGATAGGTAGGTAGGTAGATAGGTAGGTAGATAGGTAGATAGGTAGATAGGTAGATAGATAGATAGATAGATAGATAGATAGGTAGATAGGTAGATAGGTAGATAGGTAGATAGGTAGATAGGTAGGTAGATAGATAGATAGATAGATTGCCATTTTTGAATGCGGTTCTGAGATAATTGGACCCCAGTACTGTAGTACAGAGTCTAATGGAAATATTTGCTGTTGTGTGAGATGACAAACTTCGAACAAAAGGCAGTCTTGTAATGGGCAGATCTAAAAGGTTTAATTCAATAAAAGGCAAGATTCATGTACAGCTGTAATATCATTGAAAACAGGCAGAGAAGGCCACTTTTCCTATTATTTACAGTATCATTGCATGCATCAGAAATTGATACAATCGCGATGGTAAAAAATGGACCTTTTCTCTCAAATCTTTATGGTCATTGAATGTTATCCATGGCGCCACTTACTCTCTATAACACTGATGTGTTATAGGCGGGCTGTAGGCCCCTTGCATACCACTGTCCACGGCCAAGTGCGCACCACTTTCGCGGTGACAAAATCTGCTAACATGGGTTAGAGCATTTATCATCGAAAATGTGGTATGACAAAGTACCCAGAAATATTGCATTAAATATTATTCTTAGAGGAAAAAATGTGTGTTACCAATAAAGAGTTAAGTTTCACGTAGAAAAAATGTACAATTGCTTATTTTCACCGTCCAGGCCTGTTTCATTTTAAAGAGTTTTTCTCTCTCTTCAGTAAACCTTGCTAAGACGGGGTTAGCATGTTTTATCATCCGAGTGACAAATTGTGTTTAGCCTTTGGAATATAAATCCTGAACTATTATATTTGAAACCCAATTGATAGTAAGAACTGAATTAAACTGTTATTAAGGATGAGATCTTCTGTTTCTCGGGGCGCTCAGCCTTGAGATGCTTGCCCCTGTAACCTGAAATTTAACACAACAGTCCGAATCTGTATGCTTCTCAAGGCTGACCAATTCTCTTTGGAAATTAAATGCTTTTTGATGTTCATTTCTAACATTTTTATCGGCGAATATGTTTTAATGTGTATAATTTGCTCCCTGTTGTGTGATAAAGGAAGTGACCGACATGATCCGATTTCTTTGTTTGGCTATTTATATGAATGCCATCCTCACACGGAAAGATAGTCCTGTCGTTATGTTTTCTTAATGTTCTGGTAAAAAACAACACCACCAACACCACCACCATCACCACCAACAACAACAAACGTTTGTTACATGTAGACTGTTCGCTGTTATGGGGAATTAGGAGCTGGTTGTATTGTTGCGTGTGGGCGGTCCCGGATCCCACGCTAATAGTGGGGCAAGCAAGATTAATTGTTGTTTGGGTTTTTAGCGTCTGGAAGAAAACATGTAATGAGATTGGACCATAAAATTATGTAAGTTGCAGCATACATTATAAATCTGATTAAGCAGCCATGTGTGGGCACCTGGCAATTGATGAATTAGAGAAGCAGTTTACTCATCCAGCCAAAGAGATTTTTTTTTTTTTACTCAATCTGTCTTGAATCCCATTAATGCGACTGATCTCTTATTTCTGAGTTGAAAAAGACATGATTGCAAGACAGGCTCTATTTGACAGTGAGAATGAATTGGGGGAGGGAGAGGGCCTCTGAGCTGTTATTTCCTCAGGAATGCAGAAATACATATTTCGAGAACTTTATTGACTATATGATTTTTCACATGCAATGAACAATCCAATTGCATAATCACATATTCAACATATTCTTTTTAATATATCAGCTTACAAGCATACCAACAACTTAAATAGTGTAATACAATGAAACCGTATAATAGTAATATAGTGTATGGAGTAACCATCATGCATTGTAATGAAAATGCATAGTAGTAATATAGTGTATGGAATAACCAACATTCACTTTTATTGATAAAAGCCTTTTGACTGATAAAAAAAGAAGAAAAAAGGGAGTGAATGCACCACTGAAAGCTACTGTATATGACAAAATATTATTAGAGATGAATTAGATTAAATGATATCTTCTCTTCCAGACCCTGTGTAACCCAATAATAGCACTGATACTCATGAATTTACAAAATTGGTTTATTTCACTGTTAGTGAAACCCAACAACTTCAAACCTGATGCTGACTTATTGTGCACTGTCCCCAGTGAACCCACAATAAAGACAATGATTTTACTTGTGTATCCCATATCATTGAAATGATTATGTAGTGGTAAATACTGCAGAAATTTTTCATTAAAACAAATATCAATAAACCTATCAAAGGGAACAGAGACTTCCACTATAAACACAATTTTCTCTTTCTCATCAATAATCAATATATCAGGTTTGTTGGGGATGTTGTTTTCAACATTGACACATTTGTTGCTACTGATAATGCACTGATCACTTGCAAGTTTTTTGTTGATATTTTCAAATAAAAAGTCTACAATTTTGTCGTGTCTCTCTGTGTAGAAACCTTTATGATTTGAGGTCTTTATTTTAGGAGGTTCGCTGCCCTTGGCATTTACACCTCACTTTACTTGTTTTATTATTTCTTGTTCTGGCGGGGGGGGGGGGGGGGGGGGGAGATGATATGGATAAATTTTTAATCTATTAATTTCAATTTTGCCTGGGCAGCGGCCTTTCGGCCTGCTCTTTACGATTTCCAACTGCCAAGGTATCTTTAACGTGCGCAACGTGCACACGGGCCCTCCGAATTTTTTCGTCCTTATCCGAGAAGACTAGGTACTCGATCCTACCCCCCAATAGGACCAGGGACTTGAAAATATGAGAAAAATCCAATTTCCAAGAACTAATCGATCCTACCCCCCAATAGGACCAGGGACTTGAAAATATGAGAAAAAAATATATGTAGAAACCTTTAAATCTCTGGCAACCATTAAGTATATGTGAGTTGATGTCATAAGGCTGATTACACAAGGGACATGATCTTTGAAAGGACAGTGGGTAGTATGTGTTCATGTTTGCGTTTGTTTCTAACAATTGTAATCTCCCTTTCATAGCAAATTTAAAGATAGCATCGTTGATATTTGCATTTTTAAAAACAGCACTGGATGATGAGTGAATGTTTGCATGTACTTTGCCAACAATTTGTCCTTGTTGCTCTAGGTTATGCAAGTAATTGATATCATCTTGTATTCTTTGCCTTTTTAGAAATTTAGACACTTTATTTATATCACTGGTATGAATTATAGAACCATTTCAGTCATTTATCGATAAGGTGTAACAATCATTTTCTATATCATATCCTAAACAAGTTTTCAATTTACAACATAATCTGTTCATTTCCACAAATTCCGAAGCCCCCCAGTTAACTTTACAAATTTTATTCAAAGTATTGTTGTTTGTCAATTCGTATCCACCAAAATTAGGTTGTGTGTTATGTTCCACTAGTGGGACCTTCCGTTTCGTCATATGCAGATGAAATGCATCACGTGCGGTCTTTTTTACCTGTTCATCATCACAGTTCAACATAGACAAAATAAACGTGACTTTTTTGACATAATACAATGTGGAAGGTTTTTGTATTCCAAGGCCACCCTGCTTCATTGGTACAAAAATAAATGAACGAGTTGTTGAGTCATTAAGATCAAATGCATTCCTAATAAAATTAACAATACATGTTTCAAGATGGGTCAACATATTGTCTGTGAATAAACTATTGTTAAAGTAAAACATCAATTTGGAAATAAACATTGAATTTATGGCCCCAATCTTGTAAGCTAAAGGCAAAACTGAATTATCTGTTTTGGTTAAAATATTTGCAAGGCTGTTAGTAATATCTTTTAGTTGTTCTTTACCAGCTGTTCCACTAAGATTTAAGTCATGGCCCAAATAAGTATAGTGTCTAGTTTTCCCGTACATGGGAATGATGTCATCCTGTATTTCGAATGTCACTTCTGAGGTTGTGTCTCTCCTAGCCCAGTTGTTACCAGTTCTCTGTCCGTGTAACACTGCACATTTTTTGTGCTTTACTTCCATGCCGCAATAGCTCAAAAACTCTTCGCTCCTATGAAGCATTTCAGTCATAATTATGTTGATCGTTGGTCGTTGTCATTGACACGCCGTCCATGTAGGCATGGCAGGGATTGGGTAGGTAAAGTTGATCGTAAGGAGCACACATCCACCATA